>JAQGAC010002110.1:0-11285 GCA_034696585.1 Isotomurus maculatus
AGACAGACAGACAGACAGACAGACAGACAGACGCCAAATGCATTAGCATAAAGTATCAGCTTCGCGATACTTAATAAATAATGCTCCGAATTCGGGAGAATCATCATGCTGATTGACCTATGTATGGAGTTATGTAGCCTTTTTGCCTTTTACATTTAGCATGCAATGTGGTAATCAATTATTTCGGAAATGCGTACAACTACCACAAGTCTCACAGACACAATTATGCAACATGAACAGTTTCTTGCACACGCTATCAAGACTCATAGTAATGCTGTCATTGAATGAGTGAGATTACAACAGCAGCAGAGTTTCTCAATTCCCACACCTTCCCCTTCTCCACTACGAAAGTTCAAATATCTTCTAAAAGTCAACTCAGCAGCTCGCCGCTCGTCTCTCATATAGGAAAAATAGAATAATAATTATTAATTAACTACAACTGCCAGACTTAACATTCTAAAAATCTAACTACTACTCGAACTACTTTACATCGTACAACCAATATGTCACTCGTTCCACCTGTAATCATACCGGCTGCTATCAAGCAAACAGCAACTGTAAGACATGCTTAAGACTAAATCCTTTTTTGAAATGTAAACACGCTCCATCTCATTGATCTCATAGATAATCTTTCTTCATGGACTGGGAGACACAGGGTAAGCTTTAAGCTACTGATATTTTTTATAGGTTAGCTGTATAATCTGTATAAATGTTCATGAATTAAATCTTTGACCTTTACATAAATAATTTGCAGACATGGATGGGCTTCTGATTTGGCAGAAATCAAACCACAACATGCTAAACTCATCTGTCCTACTGCGTAAGCCAGCACAGAATTTAAGAGTGTATTCAAAAGTCGAAGCTTATAGTGAGAAAGGGTGATTGATTGATATTAATGATGCTGGATAGGCCTGAAGCTCCTGTGACTATCAACATGGGATTCGAAATGCCATCGTGGTTTGACATTCGATCGCTGGATAAGAACGATGGGAACGAGGATGCCGAGGGAGTAAAGCTGGCATCTCAAAACATCGTTAAAATGATTGACGACGAGGTACAGCAAAGAAATAGAAATTGAATGCAAACATGTGCTTTGAAAAATTCTCCCTAGTTCTCACAACCGATTTATGCCATTTTAAAACAGATTAAGGCAGGAATTCAGCCTAATAGAATTCTGCTCGGAGGATTTTCGCAAGGAGCTGCCCTATCTTTGTACACTGGACTCACAGGTCCTCATCTACTAGCAGGAATTGCGGTTTTGTCAGGATATCTACCTTGTCGAGATACGATCTCATGGGACAAAATTCAGAAACCGCACATTCTTCAATGTCACGGTGATGCCGATCGAGTTGTTCACTACGAAGTTGGACAAGGAACAGCCCAAATGCTCAAGGAAAAAGGAAACCTAACAAACCATATCTTCAAAACTTATAAGAAACTTGAGCATTCCTCCTCAGCGAGAGAAATGTCTGACGTGGAAGATTTCATAAAAGAAAGACTCCCTCCTGTTTGATGGCTTCATGAATAGGCTAATGTTGAAATTGTTGGATGTAATGAATATGCTTATTATTACTAACTAAACCCTATGTTAACACTAACTAGGTACACACGCAATTGTTATTGAAGGCCACAAATACATTTTGCAGAATTTGGGTAGCATAAATGATTCTTACTTGACATGCTGAAGGCGTTTCATAATTCTGTGTTTGTGGGTGCGATGGAACTTGTGATCAGTCGGTTGCAGATCTCGGTTGACATTTACACTAAAACTGTCCTCAGGCAGAACTGTTTCAGTCCAAATCCTGCATATTTTGTCCAAGCAGCTGGTAATAAGAGCGTTGTAAACTGCTCCCCTGTAAAAAAGCGATACATTGCAATATTTTTTACAAAAACCTTCCTGAGCATCTGCGTTATTAATGAACTGGCTGGTTTGGTTAGAAAGCAGCAATGTAAATAAATCTAAGAAGATCTAAAGCATGAACTAGTAGGGCACTCACTTGGGCATATATTTACTCGTCTGACGCCATGAAAATCCAGTCACGGCTCGGGGATGAGCTAAGTAAACAAAATCATACTGGATCTTGTCCGGCGTTGGAGACAGTCCTGAAAAGAAATAACATGCATCTGTTTATTCTCACGTTTCCGTCAGCATAACGAAAACCATAAGAAATAAAAAGTTTACACAAGGGAATTACTCCGAAACTTACGAGACATAGGATACCAAACTTTCACCAGTCGATCGAACTTTCCAGCTGTAGCGAACAGACAAGAATCTGGTGAAAAGCTCAGGAAATGAACTTCTGTAGCCGTAGCACATTTCCAAATACATTCCCAGTGAATGTCTCCACTATTATTTCCATAATAGTTGGCTTTATGATGAGGATCTCCCACAATCAAGCCAATCTTCCTCGACAACTTCCATAACTGAAGAGATGTCCCTCCCATCAGCAACCGAAACCCTTCTTGGTCCCATGAGAGCGAATTGACCCTGCAGTCACACTCAAGCACCGACGTTTCTTGCCAACGATAATTGAACAACTATAACCAACCAGAATTATCAATGTCCCATATTTCAAGCACACATCAGACATCATACAACGACATGAATGAATACAGTGCTAACCGGATTAGGATGCTCCAAGTCCTTATTCAGTACAGGTTCAAAAATCTTGATCT
Source organism: Isotomurus maculatus (assembly GCA_034696585.1). Taxonomy (NCBI): domain Eukaryota; kingdom Metazoa; phylum Arthropoda; class Collembola; order Entomobryomorpha; family Isotomidae; genus Isotomurus; species Isotomurus maculatus. The sequence continues at coordinate 2,677 of JAQGAC010002110.1, forward strand.
TGTTCTGATAAGCTGCCGCAATCTTCCCTGACTCTGAAGAGCAATGCACACAACTAATCTGAACATCTCCAGGGATTATCTGAACTCTTTGAAAGTCAAACGATAGAATGACTAGTTTACATCCTGATGCGTACGCCTGTAAAACAAAATAAAAACAGTAAACTCCAACCAATCCCACTGTCATACACACACCATTCTTCAATATGTCAAAGGTCACAACAACTCACCAAGAAAGAAATACTGTCGATGTTTCCCAAACAAAAGGAACGGTCACCGGAATTGACCGCTCCCGTAAGAATTTGGTGACACCCACTCATTCTTTCTGACAATCTTTACACGTCGCCCATATCAGACCAGCAGCTCAGATCGCGATGTCCGCCTCTCTCCGTCGACTTGTCGAATTCCTCACAACCCTACAACTGCTGGAGCTCAGAATTTGTGTGACCTCTGACCTGTCAATAAAGCACGTGTAGCACAAAACAATGGGGGTGTGACAGGTGTGGACTTGAGTGGACAAGTGTCAGTGTAGTGGGAGGATGTCAACAATGCAAATGAGTTTGATTGTAGTGTCATAAGTTCACAACAGAAGCAGATGAGTTTGAATTGACGCGGGAAGGTGTGGTGAGTCACGCCTTTATATCGACCTCCGCGAATCACCTGCCACGTGCTCTCCGCCTCCTCCACAAAACAACAACAATCGATTCCCACTGAAAGTCACAACAGAAAATAAAATTGATATTTTTCTTCGAGTCGACAGTCGTCAATATCTGTTGTGTCGACCTCGACAGTCTAGTAGGTTTATGTTTTTAAAATTACTATGAGTTTGAATTTCAAGGAACTTTCAAGATTTTAATTGGCACGCGAATTCTAATTTTTTGAAGCCGGTAAGTGGTAAGACACCAGTATTCATATTGTGACAGATCTCGAGTCAAAATATTTTTAAAACTAACTATTTTGATTTCGACACAGGTAGAAAACGAAGTTGACTGAGAACGCTGAGAACTGTACCAGTGGACTGAGATGTTAGAAATCTATTTCCCGAAGAAAAAGGCTGATCGTATCATTAATTTTGTAAGTTGAATTTTATGATCTTTCCATCATTTCTTTTATCGTGTTCAAAATGATTGTTTTGTTGTGTCGACTCGATAATCTAATGTCGGGTTTATTCGTAGATGATAGATAGACTTACCCAATCGTTTATTTCAAAGACAGGTTTGGATCATGCTGTCAAAACCAACAGCGTCGTACGTTGGGTGTATTACGCTCTAAATTTCCCTTGATGCAGCAACAGAACAAAATGTACAGAATGAGTAGAATTATTTTCAACATTTTAGGGAACAGCTCCTTTGGCCTGTGTAGAAAATTAATTAGTACATTTTCATGAAAAATTGAAACGTTGGAATCGATATGACTGGCGAAGTGATTGATTGATTGACTTATTCTAAAATTCTAACCGTAGCAGTCCGCTCACTGTGAAAAAATAGCTGAAGCTAATTTTGAAACAGAATCCACAGACTTACTATGAGACTGAATGGAAGCAAGATGTCTTAGTTAAGGGTTTGACACGACACGACTCATTGTCACTTATTTCGTGGAAAGTAAAGAAATGTCGCAGTACTAAAGAAAAGATCAAATTCCAGAAAGTTTCCGCTCTTATCTTGTTAAATATAGATTAAGTACCCCAAAAATCAATAGTATATTGAACTGATGGATACATTGTACCATGTACAAAAATAGCTCGAAGGACTGCATGTCACAGCAGTGAGACAAGTACAGAGAGAGTAAATATACTGGGTTTATTTTTTTTACTGTTTTTTAACGTGAAATGGAAAGACTTATTAGTTTAATGTAATGCACTCACCTTATATTTTTAGTCTACAGTGTAGCTGGGATGGCAAGAAAACTAAGAAAAGAATATATGTGTGACTGTATGAATAACCCTGAATCCGGACTATGTTCAGGTTGTTTAAAAATAACTGACCTTAAAGTTTTTTGATATATTTCAGTTGTTTTTCGTGTTGGTGGTTATTGTTTGGACACACGTTATCTACACTGGACGAGAGATCAACAGGAGGAAAGCTCTCGTTTCTTTGAACGTCTCAAATATTATTCCTAAGGTGCCGTCTGTTTCTTCTTATCTCTGAACTGACTAAAATGGGAGATAATTATCTCGTTCAGATTCAGGTATGTTAGATACAAACTAGTTTAATTATCCTGACGGACATTTATATAGCGTTATAATTCGTGTACCAAAGCATCAATATGTGATAATACAATTATGTGATTAGGAACGCTTCAGAAGCATACAAGGTCTTGTGCAAGAAATAGCAACGGAACATAATAAATCTGGTGGAACTATTTCAACAATAAATAAAATCCACGAGAAAGCTAGACAAGATGACAAAATAACTAATGCGAATAAGGTTTGTTTGTTGCATTGATCTTTTAACCATTTTTATGTGTGAACATAAAACATGAGCAAAGCTGTTTGTACTGTAGCAAAAGTTGAAGAACTTATATGTAAGTGCATTGAATGAAGCCGAATCGGAAGAAGTACTAGTTCGTAAAGCATTGGAGAAGATCTACGAAATTAGAAGTATTAAAAATGACCGGAGGATACAGGCTAAGAATTCTGGCAACAAGGAAACCATACGCCGAGGTGCTCTAATGAAAGCTTTGCAGACTTCAGCCCAAACTTTGCCTTTATGGATTGGAAAGCTGGGGGAGAAACCTCCCCCACTTTGCGGCTCAGTGCCAGCCGAATTCAGCTATCATGCAAAAGTAGGAGATATGGTTGCCGCATTACAGAGGACACCCGAAGGAGACGATAACTGGATTTTGGCGGAAGTTGTTCAGTACAACTCACAAACAGCTAAATACAGTCTTGACGATATCGACGAGGAACAGAAAGAACGCTTAACGCTTAGCAAACGGCGTGTCATTCCATTGCCTTTGATGCGAGCGAACCCGGAAACTGACCCAGATGCCCTTTTTGCTAAAGACACGATAGGTTTGTTATAGATCAAATAAAATATTTCGCGAGTTATTAAACAAGTGTATTAATTAGAACTGTAATAAGCTATTATTCGGATGTGTTTCAGTCATGGCCCTATATCCTCAAACGACTTGTTTCTACAAAGCAGTTGTTAACAGTCCTCCACAAACTCATAATGACGAGTATGAAGTGCTCTTTGAAGATTCTTCTTACACTGAAGGGTACTCTCCTCCCCTTAAAGTAGCTCAGAGGTACGTCATCGCCATTCGAGACAAGAAGATTAAGTAAATCCTGTCAAATGTGCGGCTTTTTGGAGTGAATTATATAATTTTTACGGTTGCTACAAAGTTGGCACATTATAAAAATAAATTACTCAAAATTATTGTAAGATTGTAGCAGTAGTTGATAGAAGGAATAAATTGGAATGTCGAGTCCTTTAAACTATGCGTTTCAGTGATTTCAGCATCTATTTAGCAATAAGACATATTTTTTAGCATGTCGGACTTTACAAATTCCCCAATTCCATTCAACATTGCTCTAGAGAATGTAGTACGGTCAGTGTATGGATAGAAAAATAAATCTTGGTGACGGTGACAGGATGCAATATTATATTACAACTCAATTTAAATTGTTTACTATTCATCAATTTGAACGATCTTGTACAAGTTACAAGTTATTACCTATTTCATCGCTACGTACGTTGTATAGTATAAATACATCTAAATGGGGATGACTGTGACTCTCTTTACTTCTGGCACTTGGCAGAATCATTAAGAACTGATTTTTTGAATCCCCTATCATAGTAATCATTAGGGAGCTTATCTTCAATAGGCACACCATAACCTGGTTCTCCAGGAAAGATGGCTTTTCTTGCTTTGATGATTCTCCAACCTCCTCGTTTGCTCCAATCCTACTCAATAAATGAAACGAATATAATTATTTTCAATCACAACCATTGTCGACTTTCGAAGTCGAAAACACGATAAGTTAGCTAAGGTTGGCCGTACATTTCCATTGTATTTCAGCAAGTACCACGTAGCGTAGATTCCAGCAGCAATAAGTGAAGCTCTGCCAGTGTAGAACCGGAAAACTTGCGCAGCGTCTTGACCCTAAACCAAACAGCAAGATTTTATTTTCGACATGATTTGATTTTCAAGTAGCAGTTTTGTATATAATAAATTACAATAACAGGCTGAAGCATTCGATAGAAGATAAAGTCCAAGGGAGCGCGGTAGGCCCTTCGAATGGGATTGAACATCTCCTTCTCAAGAGCTTTCACGTAGCGCGGTTCTTGGGGATCCAGCACTTGGTCCTTCAGCCACTTCTTCCTCCACGCTCTTTCTTCTGTGGTCATGCCCTCAATTCGCTCGCGCTCTCGGAGTACGCGACCTGTGATCGACATGGGCTTAACCCCAGCCGTCTGTGACCCAGGCATGGCTGCTTCCCCTCCACCCATCTTGCTAGTCGAAATTCGACAGAAACCGGTTTCTCACTAAATTGTCGCGACTTGTTCTTTCACAAGTCGCTGCTGGAAATAAAAACACTGCAGTGCTAAGGAGTAGAAATTGAATCTCGCGCGTTTCTCACTCACCCCAAGTCAAATGAAAACAACCCGTCTGCATGCAAATATTCCATCTCCGTCTGGGCCTCTCGTCGAAAATTGGAACAAGTATATCAAGTAAGTTCGATAAGCTATTATTGTTAACATATTTGTCGAATTTTCTACAGACGAGTAATATCTATTAATTTCCAGGATTGAATTGAAGGAGGATGGCGTCCAAAGCAGCTGGTGGACTTCTTAAAGCTGTAAGATTCAAAACTGCGTTATAAAGTTTTATTTACGCGTACTAAAATCAAAATTAAAACTAACTAACAATACTTTGAATTTGCAGTCGACGGGTCTGACTGGATTGAAGGTAGCCAAAAACCCACACCACATGCTAAGTGTTCTCTACGGAAAGACATTACGGGCGTTGCAAAAAATGCCGCAAAACGCTGCGTACAGGACATACACTGAGGAGATCATTAACAAGCGATTTCAGCTAGTCAATCAAGTACGGTTGTTTGAAAATAAGTGTTTTGAGGAAAGTTAAGTCGATTGTTAAACAAGAATTGTTTGTTTTTAATTTGTAGGAGAAGAATGTCTTTGAATTAGAAAAGAAAATCGGATGTGGTCAGATCGAAGAAGTCATAGTTCAGGCAGAAAACGAATTGCTGTTGGCTCGAAAGATGTTGGAATGGAAGCCCTGGGAGCCCCTCCAGACCACGCCCCCAGCTAATCAGTGGAAATGGCCCATGTAAACCCCCTGTGACGAGCATTTTTAAAAACTTAGCTAAAGCAACTTGATTATCGTTGTTAGTATCGTATAAATATTCATAATGTATAGTCCAAACCCAAAGTAGCAGTTAACATTACAAAAACAATATCGCCACAGAGTTGTTGACGTTGAGTTGTCGAAATCAAGATCAGCAATAAAGAAAGATATTCCAACACGTAAGTTTATGAAAGTTTATTATTACGGATGAAATAATGATCACAACATAAAGTAATTTATTCCATATTCGTACAAGTAGTGAGGTGAAGTTACACAAGTCAAAGATATAGTGTAGAGCAAGTAGAAGTATTATATACTGCCTGCGCTTTGAATCTGAATCATTGCAGAATATTTTTTAGTATGTAGATCTTCTAGGTAAACTCCACCCAACTCGATAGAACATTAGCTTAATTATTTATGTACATTACAATCTTCATGATTCTCTTCAAGTAACGTCAAACCCATTGTGATGATCTCAATCCAATATCTCTACATTCTACCCATATTTGTGGAACCCAATCTAATATTCAATTTCGGAGAAAGTTTCCCCTCATCCTATTGCACCGGACCATTAGTTTCAGGAACAGCGTGATTAACTAGTTTGTTAGTTTGTTCGTATCTCATTTCCCTAATTGCCAATTGGATGAAGGAATGATGAATCTACTCGTTAATACAGATAGGAAACCTGGGTTTATTATTTTGTGCATGCGTGTAATATTACTCTACAGTCTACACTCTACGAAATGATCTGCTTTCTCTTCTTCCATCAGATACAGCTTTGTCTTTAATGAGGGATGAAAATAATCATTTTTATTCTTGTACAAATAAATCGTTCATTCTCTCTTGCATGTCTATATTCGCAGGAGAGTTATCACATCACAATCAACCTCACGCTCTGCTCATATTAAATGAGAAGCGACTATTTAACTGTATGAAACTCGAGGGACTCAAGTTATAGAATCTAAGCTTTTCTAAAATTACTACTTCAGATTTACGTATAATAACACTGATTGATTTTATGATAAAGAGAGACGCATACCATTAAAAACTTTCAAAAATCTGAACTGTGAACGCTTGAAAGGATTAATCTTGTATAGTTTGATCGGATCGGAACTGACTATAGGGTTTTAATTGTTAATATAATCGTAATATTTAGATCGTTTTCACTGTCACTGGCCTTTCAGCCATGACTTTTGTTGTAATTAACTTGGAAGGAATGTACGGTGACTACCAAAGAAATATTAAAGAAATATTAGTTACTAAATTAGGCCTGAATGTCTAATGGTTTACTACATCATGACAATTTTGACCCTTAAACGCTAGGCTAGGCGGCTTATCCCAAACCAAATTCATATGCGTTCCTCGCTGGGATGAAGTTGTGCATGTTGTGAGGGTGCTGAACAAAGTGACGAATGTTGGACCCTCGACTTCTCGCTCCGAAGGACGCTGGCAGCCATCGCAGTCCCTTTTGCTCTGCAACACAAATCAATATTATAACTTTACATGAGTGTACAGCTTGGCAATTTAGCGTTTATCAGTTATCATTTAAACAATTACAAACCTCGACTCTACTTTATTTGCAATCACACTCGTTAAAAATCTGATGTTAAAAACGTATTCAAAGTTTCGCCGTTTCCTGCGTTGGTCACTGTATTTTTACATGAAATATCGAGTTCTGAAGTACTATTAAATGAAGTTTTCCGACATGTTTCACTTTCGATTCACTTCAAGTTTCAAATAAATCTAAATCCCTATTTCATATCATACAATTTTGTTGATAACACTGGCAGAATATGTTTAGTATAGAGTATAGGCTATTCCAATGCACAAAATAAAAGCCCTTCTCCATTCTGAAAATCTTCGTGACATACTTTTCTCGTCTACTGGTCTACTATTATTTATTTATCTCATTACTGCCATCCTTTTCGTATCTATTTTTGTTTCCTTTTTGTCAACTAAGTCCCCATCACGCTTGACCTTGTTTCTGCTTACGGAATACATACAAAAGCTTACAACCACTTCAACAGAAACTAATCAGCTTTGAAACAGAGTAACTAATTATTTATGTAAACAGTATCCCGGAAATCCGACGACCTGAACTAACTACTTGCTACTGCCTACGCAAATAACCGTCATTTGTCATCGTAATCCCGTTGATTTTCATTAATTTTACGTTTGCATAAACAATTACTTTCATTATAGTGAACTGGGGTATTTTGCGAATTCTTTGGTTTTGCTGATTACAAGTGTTGCAAATATACAATTCGTTCGTATATTCTATTAATCCACCTACATACAGATATAAAGCTTTGAACTCAGTTTATTACGAGAAAGTCTTAATCGCCATTCGCGATTTGTAGTACCTCAACCAGCAACAAATATTTGTTAACTTGTGCGACTAGAGAAAGTAGGAGTGTGTTTACTAACCTGGGTAGCGTTCAGCATCTAGAATATCTCTCAAGGGTGAACCTAATGTGTCAACCTTAGATCCTTCATCTTCATCAAGTCCGTCTTCAGAGTCCATCTCTTCATCGAAAGAATGATCACCTTCATCCATTTGCAAAGCATGTAGATTGGCTCGTATTTCATCAAAGAAGTTTGGAATGTTACTCAAAGCCCCTGGGAAAATATCCTTCATGTAATCATGAATTATTTGCTTTCTCCACACATTCTCTCTATGAGAAATATCCCCGTCATCTCCACTACCCCTACTGTTTAAGCATACTATATTAAAGCAGTTTAGCTACAAAGCAAAGCGATCTTCGTGGGAGAATGTTTCTTCGTGAAATGACGATTTCAATCGATCCATCAAAGCTCTAAAGCTCAATCCTATATTTCATACTCCTCTCATTTCACTCTGAACTCGTCACTATTTAACTTACTGCAGATTAACTCGGACTATTTATCCTCTCTTTAAGGAGCGTGGGAGTTCGAAAGTGGGCAAGGATTTATAACAAATTCGAGCTCAAACGTCACCTTTTGAAGAATGTTATACAAATCTTCACTCAACTCCGTTGTATAGAGAATTATTTATTACCTACGCATCAAGTCTATTATAGTAAGTAGACTTAGAGAATTTAATGGACCGAAAAATGATCCTTTTTATTGATAGATTTTGATAGATTTTTTATATTTGTAATCAGCCAACTAAATTAACTTATCAATTATCTTATGTGTACTAAAATAATTTTTGTGTTGTTTTGTAAACTGCCACATTGCAATTGTTCAGTATGTAATTTGAGTGATGATGATGATGCATGTTTTCTGAGTTCTTTTCATGAGTCCTTAAATATTCGATG
>JAQGAC010002111.1:0-11281 GCA_034696585.1 Isotomurus maculatus
CTCCTAACGAATCACTATTCATCAGGACTTTCATACAAAGTCTAATTTAGAAAAGACGTTTCCTAGAAAGTTCCCCATTTCATCAGTTTTCGTAACGAGTTTCTCTCTTTCTCACAGACTCATTTTCCAAAAGAAATGTAAGACAGGTGAACAAACGTACTTTTATATTAATTAGGCTTTAATGAGAAAACGTAACGAAGGCTTAGTAAAGTAATAAAAAACAATGCAAAGTTTAAAAAGTAAACTTGTTAAAGAACTCCCAAAGTTTGAAGAAGTGTGTGTGTGCATGTGTAGGTAGCAATGGGCTGTAGAGATGTATTATTTCCGAGGTTAAACTTTGGGTGGAGGTGGCTGTGGTGGTGGGAGAGATGTTCCTTGCTAACAAGGAGATTGAGTGGAACTCCCTTTTGTCAGATTTGCCATAAGTCTTTCGTATTCCTTATGTCTTGTTGTAACTGCCTTCTCCGCGTATACATTATATCCTACGAGTACAAAACTCTGTAGAAAAGCTCAAAGGAGATGGAAGATTTGAACCAATTTTGTTTCCGTCTTATTTCTATCTTCTCTCTGTCTACCTCTCTCTCTCTCCTTGTTCTATTAAGTTGACTTGTCCCCCTGTCTAGCTTTTCCTTTGTGGAAATACATCTCTCCTCTCTCTCTCTCTCTGTACTTTCACGTATGATAGAAAATCTCCCCAAATAATCAACCCATGGTTCCGTGGCCCAGAATAATCGGTTTTGCCTTCTGAGAAACCGAATATTTCTACCTTTGACTCTTACCGAATAACAAGGAGGAGATTACAAGTTCTCGAATTGAGAAATACTTTTTCCCATCGGTTGTTTGCTCTTGTCATCAAGTGAGTTCCTTTCCTGCATGGCATACAATTAACAAAAAGTAATTCCCGAGACCTGTCATGCATGCATTCAAAGGTTGAGCCGAATCAACAAGGAAGGAAGGAGAGAGAGCGAGCGGAAGAGGATGATGCATGTCATGGATGAAGTAATCTCATTTGCTTACTTGTGTGTGTGTGTGCTTGTAATAAAACCTTAGGAGGAAAGAAGAACTGGTTCTGTACTCCCTGAAGGATTACTGAACAGGGCATGACTCTTCTTAGTCTTTCACCTCGAAATATGGATGTGAGTGAAACTGGGAAGAAAACTAGTTAGGAAGGAGGAAGGAGGAGAGATTCGTCTGAGGAAAAAAATGCTCTGACTTGTGTGTCTCCTTTAATCCGAAGTGGGATCCGATTTACCACAGAGAAGACAATGAGATGATGTACAAGTCATAAAAGAAGAAACTTGTGTGAATCCAGTTTTTTGCAGAGGAAAGTTTGTTTTGCTTAGTAGTCTGTATTATTTTCTGCTAAAGAAGTGATCCCTGTCTTATCAAAGTTTAAACCTGCTTCGTGAGCTTACTCGCTCCAAGAGACTTTTGAAAGAAGCTCAGCCATCACATTTTAGATATGCATGAGACAGATTTCTTCGAAAGTTTCGAGCTGGCGACAAACTTTGTGGGGAAAGAGGTTTTATTGACGAGAGCATGTCTTATAAAGATATCTATTGTGTTTGCAACTTCTCTGCGTATCTATATCCATACTTATATGCTTATAATATGTACACACCAAGGCTGGGTTCTTCTTCCTGCACTTCCGCCCGTTGCAAATCCACTGCTGGGTGAAGAGTACTTAAGAAGCCCACAAAATGTTCCATTTATTACCAAGTGAATCTCCAAATTCCATTCTTATCTGCATGAAGATGAGAACTCCGTCTTCACTGCTCCTCCGCGTTGTCAAAGGCAGAAGGGAAAGAAATCTTTCTGTATCGTTTTGCATTATTATTATTATCGCTCGAAGAATTTCTCTCTTCAGAATGTAAATCTTGTTTTGTGAGTGACCTAGTCAAGAGGCCATACACTCGGAGTGATATGTATCCATAACCCAAATTCTTAAGGAATAAGTGGAAACCGTACTTATAAAACCAATGAATAGTTTGGGCAAGAAAAGTTACTCCTCTCTACACACACACGTATACAAGTCTGTTAAGTAAGGAGGAGAAAGTTGAATAAAGGGACTCTCTCTCCTCACTCCCATTGAGCCAGTGAGTCGTACAGACGTATATATATTTTTTCTGGAAGAAAGTACTAAAAGCTGAACCACTTCTTTCTTTAAAAAAACTTTCTCTGGCGAGTGATGTGCTGGGCTGTGTGTAAGAAGAGCCAAGGAAGGAGGAATGAGCTGCTGAGTGTGTTGAAAAAAGAAAAACTTTTCCTTTTGAAATGACTCCTTTCGTTGGGTTGACTTTAAGTTGCCTTCACTCTCCAATGACTTGGCTCTTCAAGACCGTTAAGTTGGGCTGTTAGGGGAGTAAGATTTTTATTGAAATGGCTCCAATAGATCGAATCAAATCATTTCAACCTAACATCATCTCTCCACTGTATATACTTAGGGAGGCAGGCAGGAGAACTTTTACTCAATTCACCTACTAATTCTGTACGAGGTTTAAAAATCTCGGATGTTGGGTGCGAGACACACACACACAAAAACCCCCTTCGCCTTATATTCCTCCTATAGTCTTTTCTTTTAACTCTCCCAAAGCAACCATTTCTTTTTCTTGACTTTACTTTTAACCAGAGGAGGAAGACGAAGAAGGTGGTTGGGTGTATTGTCTCTCTCCCTCCGTGTGTGTCTGCACTCGTTCTCTCAACTTGGATGAAATTAGAAGGAGAGTCCCAAGACACCTCTCATGAATTATATACTGCAGAGCTACCAATTGAACCAGAAGTTATGTGTCCATTAGGGTAGTTCTCCTTTCTCTTCGTGCTTCTAGAGGTGGGCACGATTTAAACGCAGTAAGCTACGGTCACTTACACGGACCTGTGTATTGTGTGCTTGCCTCTCGTAGAACTAGAAAACCAGAAGCACTCTGATTTGTGACTACTTTTTACCCTATTTCAAGTGTTTTTCTCAAAATTACTTGGTGAAAATTTAATGCACCTCCGCAAACTATACAACCGTATGTAGAAATATTATTTGTTACTCAAGCCTTAAATGAATTTCATATTGTAGAAGTAAAGAGCTGGCTATGCCACTTGTTTGACTCTATGGGATTGTTTTGCAGGGCTCTACTTACACTTAAGTAGTTGTGTGTTCGAAAGATAGTTGTTTTATGTTTCGTGTGATGAGTATTTTGAGTGGCTGAGTACTCTAAACTCTCCTGCTCCTCTCCTGCTATTTGTCTGTTTGTGTTAAAACTTGCTGTGATATTAGAAAGCAGTGAAAGTGCGTATAGTGTGAAAGGGCAAAGGGTGAAGAGTAGCAGTAGCCAGTGTGGAGCATTATATTTTATACGACGTCTGCATTGTCTTGAGGACTGAGGGGGTCTTCTTCTTCTGCTCCATCCTCGCCTCGAAACTTCTCTCTCATCATCACACCCTCTTGGATATAAACTTTATGGTTGAGTAATTTAGAAGTGTGGAACGAGATGGAGAAATCAAACCCTTATTTGTAAACTGAGTCAATAACGAAAGCACTGATGGAGAAATTGGACACTCGAGTGCATCGATGATGATGATGCAGCAGGAGCAGCAGCAATAGGAGCCATTCAGTTTAGAGAAGTATTTACCCAACCAGCCAGAGGGGAAAAGAAGTGTATAAAATGCACACAGCCAGGTTTCCTGGTGTTGAAGGGGAAAGTGGACATAATAAATCGGAGTGAAAGTGAGAGGAGGTTCCCAGTGTGTCCAGTTTTAATAACGATGAGAGAAAGAATTCGGATCTGCCCCTGGTTGACCATTAGTGAAGTAAGCCAAGGGCATTTGTCTTTTGTTCCGATGTACAACTAAAGTTTCTCTTTGTGTTCACGCAGAATGGATTTACTCGGGGAAATTACACTTTCTCTCTCTTCTTATCAAATCAGTAGAATTCTTTTAGAGCATCCATCCGCATTTATTCCGGAGAGCAGGACATTCTGCTCTTTGCGTGTGGCACACGATGGCCACCACCAACCAAAGTCCGCTCTTAACTGTTACTTAAGCTTGTGGTCAAGACATGAACTCCGGAGGAAGTGTGTGTGACTCGTATAACGACTTTATATTCTTTATAGGCTTTTGATACAGCTTTATGATATTTCAACACGTTCCAGGTCCTTTATTCTTTCTTCCTCAGTTAACTGTTACAAGTTTGGCACTTTACTTTTTAAGGTGGGAGCCTGGGACGTGTCCTCATGTCTTCACTTTAAGACAATAATAATTCTGTTGTTGAAATTGTTTGTTTCCGTAAGTGGAATGGGTTTTCATCTCATGCCTTTGGGAGTTAACTAGAGTCGTAAAGTGAGTTAGGCAGTGTGGTGGTTTTTGTATATATAACTTGTGGGATCATTTTATAGAGCATTAAACTTATATAAAAAAGGCTGAGCTTTCTTTGTACCGTTATATTCACATCCGGCCAGTCTGTACAATAAAAGACTTGTCCACCCGTCCAGCGTAATACAATAGGCAAGAGAAGTTTAAAAGGACAGGAAGGAAGTCGAACCACCGAAAGGTCTTGTGTAGTGTCAACTTTCTCTAAGATTAGAACGGCGTGGACGGTGGAACATGGCATCCTTTGTATATCTAGTTTCCTAGAATCCTAGAAAAAAGCTGAAGATGTATTGATAGCCTCGTGTATTGCCTACGTAGACGTCCATAAGTTTTGCTCAGACTGTTAGCCGAAGAAAAGTGAAATAATATTCCAAAACCGTATGCTTTATACCATTCCAAGTTCCAGAAATTAATTCAAGAGAGCTTCTCCACTAATGACAGCCGTCAAATGCAGCTTGTCTTAGTTTTTTCCTTGCCTACTTTGGTATGCAGCGTGTTGAGTAATCATCGAAGTAAGCGAAGAACATTTTCAGAATATCAAAGATAAGCGACTCGGGGCTGTGAGACAAGACGCAAGGAATGATTGGTTTTCCATCCTTCCTCAGTTCATCCTGAAATCAGATTTATGAGCCTTTCAAAATACAGCCAGTGTCTTCAAAATGTATCCCTAGGGCCATCCTCACCACCAACCAACTATATTTGTAGAATTTGTACATACACATAGTACACTTCTTCTTAGACGGGGTGCTGCTGTCGATAAGCTGAATGGAAGCTGCATTAAATTGGTAGCCTACATGGCCACTGTTTCCTTTAGCCATTGCAAATTGCAACCTCAAGAAAGTTACCCTTTTTCTTGTTCCTCTTCTTTTCATCATTTCCAATTCCCTTAGCTTTCCTTTTCAACTGCATTGCATCGTAAATAAGCATAAGCCCCTTGGATGTTCTATGCTAGAACAAAAATAATATTTTACTTCTAGAATCTAGAGAAGAAATATGATTATTGCGTACACATGTCTATTTTTAGATTGTGTGCTAAAGCATGAAGTCTTTTGAGCATCCTGTGTAAAATGCATTGAAGATGTAAATATAAAGAAATATTTTATACGAAACAAAAATTCACCCTCTGACTGTCTGCTTGGGTTTTCATTTTGGTGGCATGTTACATTCAATACGCATACTTGAGAGAAAGTCGTCGTGTGTGTCTCCCTGTGCATTTTAAAATAGGTTTTTTGAACTTGAAACAATATTGCGTAAAGGATATAAAATCAAATCCCTTCCCTGCTTCTCTTCAATAATCATTGAATAAAAGAAGAACGAGGGAAAGGGTTGTTCTGACTTGAAGACAGACTGAGGAGGAAGTTCAATCCATTTTCGTATTATTGCTCCATCCTGAACACGCGATTACACGTGTGGAAATCATATTGCGAGGAAACAAATATGAATAGGAAATACGATAAAATTACACACGCGTGTATTATGTGACCCTGAGGATGTGTTGCAAGTTGCAACAAACACGGGCTGTGCATGTGTGTGTGTGTGTGTGTACACGTAGCTTTCTGATGAAATTGTACTTTTGTACTGTGTGTACAAAATGTCTATCTTGTAATATCTGACGAGATAAGGTTCGTGCCATTTGGGCGAAACAGAGGAAATTGAGAGATTCCTAGAAGTGCCTAGAAGTTAGGAGAAAGTCTAACAAACCTGCACAAAACTGGTGAGGGTCGTTGCTGAAGCATGTAGAATTGGAGAATGTAGGCAGATGAAAGAAGGAAGGGAGGAGGACTTTTGTGCGAGATGAGACAGTCTTAAGGGAAAATAAATAATTCTGGACAAAGGTAGAAAGTACGTAGGTGGAAAAGAGGAGAGGTTGTTTGGGGATGCGGATGCCTTTGTCTCAGGTTATTTCACCTGTTTACGGAATTACTTAGTTTACCGTAGGGAACTTTATATGAGCTACTTAATTTGGAATAGAAAGGTTCTCTCCGAAGATGCTGGAGAAATTGAAAGAAACAAAGCAGTTTTGGGATGATGAGGATAAAACGGAGGGAGAAAGTAATCATAGTAGAGTGTAGTGTGTGTGTGTGTGTAGTTTTTGTGAAGGTATCATCAAGGATCAAGGTAGTGAGGTTGTAGTTGATTCAAGTCCTGCGATCTGCTGTACAAAGTTGGGGAGTTAATCTGTGATAGTCAAGTGGTTGTCGGACTGGAAGTGCAAGTGTTGTGAGGGGAGATTGGTTCTTTTGGAAGTGAAGATGTAGGAGGTAGGTAAAGGTAATGAAGTGCCTCTGTCAGTAAATTGGATTGGAGAAGGAGAAAGTAAAAGGCCCAGTTCTGGAAGTATTGATTTTAAGAGAGAAAGTCTTCTTGTATTGCAACAGTAGGAAGGTTGCTGGTGGTATCTGCACTGTAGAAGACATGAGACTAGGGAATGCGGATCCAATCACGGAAGAACCCTTTTGATGCAAAAGTATCATGTTTTACTTTAAATTAAGTTGGTTGTCGTCGTTTCTTTGTCCAGGTGAGATCCCATTTCGTCCACGAGTACCCAGTTTTCGAGGACGGGAAGAAGGGAATCTGGGTAAAGTCAAGGCTTGAGATGGACACAGATGCAAATAGCTTTCGTGGAGGACGTCTCAAATTGAAATGTATAGCATCAGTGTTCTCAGCACACCACCGGTCATCAGAAGTACAGATTGAAGAGGAGAAGCCACGCTCTGCGTCCGTCAAGGCTGGTTCAAACAAGGAGTCTACAGGGAACCAACAAACCACCAGTCACAATAAACCAGGTCAGACTTAAACATGTAAATTATTGGGTGATTGGAAAAAAACAGGCATTTGCATGTGCATATGTGTACACTCTCGAAAACCCATCAGGAGAGAGACTTTCACAATAAACTACATTTCCTTTTCTCCCTTTTCTTCACTCTGCCCAAATCAAAAGCTCTTGAGGGAAAAACTCCTCTGGACCAAAGACCAAACTTAGTGTATATCTTTCTTTCTTGTCCAGTCTTGTGTGTGTAGTCTGGTAGTTGCACATCTTTAGGAGTTCGTGTAGACCAGCCGAGCTACAAAATCCCATCACATTTATTTACATTCATCAGTTTGAAAAAACTTTTTCCATTTCCTTTCGCTTATTTTACGTTACTTAACCATATAACTTTCACTAGGAGAAATAGAGCGAGTAAACGCAGAAGTTATAGTTTTTTTCAAAACGAGTTACACAACTGGAGAAAGTGAAAGAGTATGTTGAAATGGTGATTTTTTCTACTTGGATGAAAACCTTCTCTGACGAACCATTTCCACCTTCCAACTAAACTATTACCAACTACCATCAACATACATAGTTGTAGTTCTCTTATATAGATGCATGTGAGTATATGTGTGTTTAAGATTTAGATGTGAGTCTGAATACGGTTTATTTGTACTTTCTCAACAGCTCTTGGTAGCAACGGATTACCCGTGAGTGTTTCAGATCCACCGTCGTCTCCTTCTTCCGTCAAATCTTCAAGTGAACCATCTGTCCAAATCTTAGTATTCTCATCTCTCCTCTTTCAACTTAATTTACTCTGGCAATTACTCGCCACAAGTTCTTCCGCGAGATAGAAAGACTCTCTCCTGTCTATCACACATTTCCCCTACCAACTACCAGCCAACCTGAAGAAGAAGAAGAAACCGATTCTCGTAACTTTTACTCGCTGTAAATGTCATGGATTATGGATAGATGTTCTTCTATCATCTCTTTCGTGAACAGCGAGAGATCGCGTATACAGCCCATTCCTAAACTACAACTACTACTGCTGATGCTGCTGCCAATGCTGCGCTGCTGCTATTTGTTCTACTGGAATTTCTACCCTATTCATATTTCCTCTTATTATCTCACTACACACTCTATTTAGAAACTTACACCTTCTCCCAGCAGCAACCATAGAACAACGCTCCGTTGAGTTTATCTTTTCAAATTGAAATGGATATTTGATGGACATCCTTCCTTCACAGGCAGAGCTACTACAAAAAGGGTCTATAGAATGTTTACTTATTGTACGATGGCAATGAAGTTTACTCTCTTTGTATATAAATATACTTTACATTCAACATCTTACTAATGACTGATCTGATTAATTAATTAAGTGTAGCTGTCTAGGAGGAGTCTAGCTAGAGTTCTAGAATGATCGTAGAGTTGTAGGAGATGATCAGCTTTGTTAATTAATTATGGAAGAATGAACTTCTCTCTCTCTGTCTTCTAAGGACGAATAAGGACCGAATGAATGAATTTCTGCATGAATTACGATAACGATGAATTTTTAAACACGCCGTACTCGTATAAACTAATAGAAACTAATTGATATTGTTATGAAGATTAATACAGAGGATGAAAATATAAAGAGAGAAAGTATGAAACACGGAAGTTTCTTACGACAAAAATAATAAATGTTAATGTAAGTGGGTGAAAGTTGTGACTTATGTTAAACTCAGAGAGAGAGAGAGTTTGTAACAGAATTGAGATGAAGAACACCAGCTTAAATATTATTATGATTGTTCATTAAGCGACAGAAAAGCGACAAAGTGTTTATTACTACTCGTGTAACTCTTGAGTGTCAACTGTGGGTAGGTTGGGTGCTACTTTACAATTTGACTTGGAATGAAAAAGCGAGAAAAGCAGTTTTACCCCGAGGAAAGACGGTTTAGAGAGATAAAGAAAATGATGATATAAGCTAAAGAAGAAGGGAGAGAATCATCAGAAGTTGGGTGGGTTCAACTTCACGTCGAGATGCCTGGCTACCATTAAAAGGTTCGTTTGTTTCCACTGTGGACGTGTATACATAATACGAAGCTTTTTTCACATCGTTACATTTGATTTAATTCAATTTCTGTGACTGCACTTGTAGTAAATTTAGATGAGTGTCTAAAAGTGTAAATTGGGCCAAACTGTTTTTCCTTCGTGTTATTGCAGGAGACTGCGGATGATGAGGATTTAGCTTACGGCCAAACTACTTTCCACTTTCTCCCCGTCCTCGTCGTCGTCGCTGTTGATGTTGGAGATGGTGATGGCCCAGTTGGTCTTTGTAGTTTGGCGTGTGTATATATAATCTGAGTGTGTATGTGTGTGTGTGTGTGCTGAGCTCTCTTTCATATAGAGAGACTACTAAATACGAGTTAACTTTCTCCGAAAGAGTTTTGGTGCTACACGACTACTTTGTATAAGTACAATATGAACGAGCTCTCAACTTTCCCTTTGAGAGAATTGAGTGCTAACAAGAAGATGAGGATGCTGAGGCTGCCATAATGTATATAAGTGAAAGCAAGGAAGTGTAAATATGGAAAGTGGAAGGAATAAAGAAGAGCTGCCCTGCTGCCTGCCTGTTGCAACCTCTTGCATACTAAGCAGGAGATAACCGGAGAGAGAAGAAACTCAGTCCGATGATAAGACCGATGGAAATGTTCTGCCTGCCTACGACGCTCTACTACTCTACTTCTTCTCATGGGGAAAGTTGTGTAATGGGATGTGTGTAAAGGGGATGAGAGTCACATCAACCACTACACACACCACCACCTTTTACTGAAAACCTCCTCCTGCAGTGGCACACACACTACTTTTATACGTAGAGATGTTAAGCCCTTGTTTGTGTGCAGAATGGATATGCAGAGAGGAGGTTGACAATGTGGAGTGGATGGGGTGGTTGAGGATGTGTGTGTGGTTTGATCTGAGATTGGGAAACAATTCGAAAGGATTTTGAAGGGAGTGTAAACCAAATGTAATTGGATCCTGAACTGATTTCCGAATGAGGGTTATTGGGACGAGAGAATTAGAAACCTAAATCTCTCTCGCTTTTGGTGTAGTCATTCCGCGAGTGTGTGGCACGTTTCAACCATCTCTTGATTGTAATCTAGTCTCTCTCTCTCTCGTCCACACGATATTGGAGAAAGCTCCTCGACTCTTGATTTGAATGGAGCAACGAGAATGTTCCCCACGAACATTTTGTAATCGAATATGTTATGTAAACTACTTTGTATGTAGGGAGATGGCTTTATCTTAATCCAAACGAGTTAATGTAGAGCAAAACTAAGTGTGTCGTCGTGTGTGCTGAGCGTGATTATGTCTTTCGTATGGAAACTAGTGGATTTTTGTATTTACTTCCGTTAGGGTATTTCTATCGGAAACATATTGGAGGGTCTCTCTCCTATTCTCATATACCATCATTGGGAGTGGAACTTTCTCTGCATCCATTCAGCATTGTTGTGTATTGTTCCACTTGTAGAAACAGAGATCGCAGCAGGGTTAGTTAATTACAATCTAAAACAAAAAGAAGTCGATAAGAATGGTTGAATGGGAATAAATGATTACTACTACCCTTGTACTAATTTTTTAGATCGTGCGAAGCACAATAATGGAATTTATTATTGCACGCTTGATGTTTTATGGTGTTTGTTGTGCCATTATATCTCATTCGGATTATTATTACTCTTGATAGATTAACTCAGGCACAGATGTATTAAATAATAGGTTGCTTTACAGAGAGTGCGGTGAGAGTACAAATGATGACGTGTATTTGTGTATTTGCTTGCGTAGGATATTTACTTTCCTCCTGTATGAGAAGGGAACCTCATCGATTAACATTGAGATAAGTGAAATACGGATATTTTCAAGGTTTTGCAACAAAATAGTGTTGATCTACAAATGATTAAGTGATATTTCATCAACAAGATTACATTTCATTTGTTTACTTGTACACTCTTCTAGCATAGATAATATTTTACAAGTTTCTGTAATCCTTTTCTGTTTTCGTTGAAAGTTGTGGAATTTAATCCAGCAGAAACAATAGCATACGCAGTGAGTGTCAAAATTGAACTGATGGGATAAATATTTGCGTACACTTTATTTCGATCCCATAATTCTATTATTATTATTCTTTGTTTTAATTCATTT
>JAQGAC010002112.1:0-11274 GCA_034696585.1 Isotomurus maculatus
CCCAAAGTATCTTTTGGAACCCCAACGTATCTTTTGGAACCCCAAAGTATCTTTTGGAACCCCAACGTATCTTTTGGAACCCCAACGTATCTTTTGAAACCCTAACGTGTGGCTTGGAACCATAAGGTATCCTAGGAAAGTTGAAACCCTAACGTTTCATTGGTTACCCTAAAGTCTCGTTGTCCAAAATTACGTGTGAAACTGGATTTCATAATGTCTCAATTAACCCCATGATTCGTACGCGCGTTGTTCAAAAGTGAACA
The DNA here is from genome assembly GCA_034696585.1 of Isotomurus maculatus. Taxonomy (NCBI): domain Eukaryota; kingdom Metazoa; phylum Arthropoda; class Collembola; order Entomobryomorpha; family Isotomidae; genus Isotomurus; species Isotomurus maculatus. Next base: position 264 of record JAQGAC010002112.1, read on the forward strand.
CACAGATCCACAAACAGACATACACTTGCCAATTAGTTATTTAGATTGTTAACATCGGGACACAATTCACATGCATTAACATTTACATTACTACGTAGTAGTTCGGTCGCAGATGAACGTTGCAAATGCCTTGTAATTCCTTATACTGCACTGTAGAGCGGCCGTAGATGTGCGTTGCAAGTTTGCAAGTACTACGTAGTAATTCTTTGTAGCTCAGCCAGTGATTTCACTTCGCCGGTGGATGCACTGAGCATTACGTTAGCTGAGAGACTTCTGTGCTGCACACAAATAATTATTAAACCTTAGTAATTAGTCAACGTAAACTGTAAGCGTTGTTAGTTGCCTCGATGGTTTTGTATAATACTGCGTGAAATTAGAAGTGGTAGTGAATTTATGTGAAGTGCAATACCGCATGAAATTGAGTAGTGATTTTGAGAAGTGAATGCTCGCAGGGCGTAGGTGGTGAAATTGAGGAGGTTTAAAACGAGAGAGTGAGTGTGTAGTCGTATGGTAATGGTTGGATGGAGGACGGAGGACGGAAGACGACGGACGGAGGAAATTAGAATCACAAAAAGAAGTAAACTGCTTAATAATCGGGTAATCTGTAGGGAGAGAGAAACCTGCGGAGCAAACTGTTCGCTAAATTTGCCCTTCGAAGATCTGAGAACGGGGTGAATTTTGAGATGCAACTCAATAAAAATAAATGTAGGTGTAGAGTTCGGAACCTGAGAGACGCCGATGCCAAAAATGGTCTACTTTTGGCTTAAACTGGCATTTATAGTTCGGATTTGCAAGATGTCGAAGGAGAAACCGATTTTAAACTTCAGCCTCGGCATCTGCACCAACTATTTATACTACGGAATCAACTTCAGCCTCTACTTCGGCACCACTTTCGGCACGCCCTGAACTTTCTAACAAGTCTTTCTGAACCCGCAATTGGCTCATAATAACACTTAAAGTACTATAATAATAACTGTATTGTGAAGTGCTGCCTAATCTTGAGTTCTACTGATATAATAGTGATCCCCTCAGTTTTAATAACATAAAAGGTATTAGAATGATAGGTGGATAACTACTAAAGTTGGTGTGTTGTAGCAGTGCTTTCTAAAGTTAAAAGAAGCCCGAATACACTTAATTCTAGCCTTTTCATCTCAGGAGAAAATAAGTATCACAGGAAAAATGATTTAACGCCTACAAATGTTTAGTGAAGTCCTGGATCAACAATATTCATTTCAAGTGATAGATGATTACATTCTTCCCGTTTCAAAGTTGTAGACGGACAGATGTTTTGATTTCATCAGCACTGTACTGCCTTTGATTTGCTTTATCAATCGATTGAGTTTGGGGATGAGATGAGCAACCAAGTTGCATCAAGAGCCTTTTTGATCTGAATCATTGTAAGACGCACCTAATATAAATTACTAGACACTTCTGCAATGAAAATTGACATAGCATGTAGAAACTAACAATGTTGAGGTGTCCTCTACTCACTAAGTTGATGCGTAACTTACCTTGATGCTCCTGAAATTACTTGGTGGCTTAGATTGACAGAATTCAATTGTTATTTATCGGATATTAGACAGGAATCCAGAAGTTGCACACGCTGCAGGAAAGAGTTGCATTAATAAATAAAAATAGGATCAGTTTTGGGTAAAAGTAAATAAGATTTTCGAGGCTTAAACAACTCTATGATCGATATTTGTTCGCAAACATCATTCAAAAATATATGCCGAAGTATAAAGTGTATATGCCGAAATAAAGAAGCTGCAGTGGAAGCTTACAAGCTGCCAAATTACAATTTTGATCCAATTCTGAACTATAAACTTACAGATGTAGATGCAAATGTCAAAAGTAAGATTTCACTTCGGAATTCAGTTTAGTCTTCTTCTTGATGTTTATAGTTCGGCATTAAATGGGAATGTAAAAGCCGAAGCCGAATCAAAAGTAGAAGTAGAAGCGTATTGAGATTCCGAACTCTACTCCTACCTTAAAGAACTAATAAGTTTTCACACGCTTCGTAATGTGCATCGTTTGATTTCAGGGAGTAAAATGATATCAGAATGCCTTAAGCCAGGTTGAGTAGGGAAATATCGATATTTCTGAAAGTGGAAGAGGGAGAACTATAAAAGTTGTGTATGAGTGGATTTGCGTGTTAAAGGAAACATTTCTGAACTCTCCGTCGTTTCTCTTTTGGAATCCTCAGAAGCAGCAGCGACGCTGAAAATGACTTCCTTCCAGTGAATCTTCTTCTGGACGAGATTCCAATGAGATTCAAAATCAGAAATTTTTATTCTTGCGAATTTCGGTGGAAATGTATTAACGTGCAACTTCCTCGCAAGTTATAAAGTTTTCTTTGTGCAATTAGTAGAAGATCAATGTATATATAGGCATGTATTGCAGAATATATAACTAATTGCTTTCATATTTGATATAATTTTGTCGCAAAATAGTGCTTTGAGAATTTGCGATCATTGTGCAATTTACAATATATGATTAACAATAAGAAGGCTTTTTAATAAAAACCCTTCATCTAACTTCATAATTGCAAACATGAGGTCATTCAAAGGTTAGTTTTGAGCAGGTAGTCCAGCTACCAATAAAAAATTTCAGATGGACGAAAGACGGGTAAAAATCCAAAACTCCACTCAAGGTTTTGTTATCTGAGAATTTTGTTAGTTCGTCTATCTCTCCAGAGTTTGAAGAGTTATATACGGTCGCAGTAAACTTGCCTCGTGTGTAATTGTTTGCTCCATACTTCGGCAAGCTACAAAAGCGTTTATGGAACTGGAACACACACGGCAGATATATCCTAGTTTTAGTGAGTGAAGCGTACAATTTTTTTTCTGCAAAATAAAGTATGAATCTACGTGTCATTTCACATTCATCATGCTTTGAGCATTTAATTTGAATTGTAAGGAATGATTCCATGCAGCTTTACTTTTGAATGTCATGGGGGTCCACACTTCTGGATTGTTAAAAAATCCTTAATTGTACCCCAGGGTTCGAACCCGTATTTTGCTACTGTTAATAAATGGTGACATAAATTGTTAGCCAACGATTACCACCACCAAGCTTTTACTGGTATCAATGTGATCAAATGGTATCAATGTATCACACAACATTACGGTACTCCCTATCCTTCAATGGTTAAGAATATATACCAATTGATCACATTAATACCACTTTTCTGCACTTAATTGAAAACCACAGAGGTAAAAGTGCGTGGTAAGTGGTATTTTGAGAACCCTGTTGTCCCCATTTCATGAATTTGTTGATAGCTAGTTGACTATAAGAAATTTGCGAATAAACTTATATTAACATTAATCTATTAGCTGAAGTTTAAATTGTTTATGCGTACCGTCAAACATTCGAGAAAAAAACATTTAAACTAATAATTTCAGCAGCTGAGATCTGTTTGCTGCTTGTAAATGTTAAGCTTCCGATAATTTAAGCTGCTTTGTTTTTTCCGCAGTTTGAGACTCGAATCTCACGTAGAAGTGTCGAAACCATAGAGCGTTTTCCCTTTGACGCAAACATCGTTGACGAAGAACGTAATAGCGTCATATGCGGAACTTCAATCCTGTCGCCTCACGTTATCCTACCAGGAGGTGTCTGCCTTCTGTGGAAAAATGCAAGTTCCTTTTCTGTGATCACCAAGACCACCCGATCGTCTATTATAGATAACCCAAAGCTAAGGAGCCCTGTTGCCATAATTCACATTAATGAGAATTTTAATCCAAACGAAGGATCACCTGAAAATGGCATAGGAATCGCCATCCTCTCGTCACCAATCAATTTTGACACAGATGTCTCACCAATAGCACCCTTTGTTAACTTCAAAACTAATTTCAAAAGACAGAAACCAAAATTATTCGCAGGAGACGGGGGTGGACCTCTGTCTATATGTAGAAGGAATTCGAATTATTCTCGGTGTGGCGTCTGGTGTGGCACACTGCCATATTTGGAGAGATAATGAGAAAGGTAATCCTGGAGTTTACACTAATGTCTCTCGGTACTTATCTTGGATTCGGGAAAAAATGAAGAATTGATTCGAATAAGCCTTCGATCTCTATAATTGTTTTGCACATTCTGTTCAAGTAACTGCCAATTGCCTTCTATGTCTGTACTAAGAGGGTCATCACTCAGTGCGTTTTTTTAGGTGGCTTGCAAGGGAGGCCCAGGGGGGGTATTTACTCACTGACCCTTCTAGTGCCGGTGCAGGGCTCGTGGAGCTGTTGGTGGTGTTTCTGGTGAAGGTGGTGAGCCCATTCGATTATGACTTTTTTAACTAATTTTTAAAGCAGGTGTCAACTTTGGGAAACAACGGGAAGTTGGAGATGTTCATGAGTATTATTTTCTCCATGTTCTTCAAAGGCAAATTGAATTTACCTTCCTATTGATGACTTCCCGTCGTTTCCCAAGGTTAGGGTTAGTCTTAAAAATTAGTTCCAAAAATAATAATTGAATTCCAAAGGATAAATCTTGCCCCAATTTGCCCCAAATATGAAAGTGAGTAGGCCAAACTTGGGGATTTTTGGGTTTTTTGCTGTTTTTTTAAAGTTTGCAAAGCAGGATTTCAGTTGCCGCTTGAGGAATTTCTTTGAAATTTCAAACTTTACTTCCATAAAGTTGAAATTAAGTTTTCGCTGGGTTGTCTCAAATTCCCCCAGTCGGTTTGCTAAGTAGTGAACCCATCGGGTAATTTGATCCAAATTTGAGAAATCACTTAATTTAGTGCCCTAGACCCCAAATGTGCAAAAACATTTGGAAAAAAGTGCCCGGGGAATTTCCCCCAAAATATAAGGTCAAAAACACATAGTGGCAAAGGAAAGAACGACCGAAGATCACCTCGCCGTGGTTTTGATGTCTCTTCCCGAAAACAAGTTCAATCGGTGCGAGTAACCCAAAAAATATAGTTTAATTCAATCAAGCCCACTAATAAAATGAACAATTAAGAACAAGTTTAGTGCCACAAAATGTTTCCTTTTTAAACTCATTCTTACAAAAGCATCTACAAAAATTGAAATTTTGCCAATATCAGTTAAGTAACTGATGAACCAGAAGTCCCAAAAGTGTTTCATGCTTCGAATCGGATTAACATGTAACTTCTTCAGAAGTAAAAAGTTGTATTTGTGTAAATAGTAGGTGATCAATTATTTGTTATTGCAAAATTAATAGCTAATTGATTGAATAGTCGAATTTATTTGACAAGAAGACTCACAAATCTACAAAATAAAACTTTGCATCTTCGTAATTCCACATTAATCTTGTTGGAAGCAATTTATTTTTTAATCGCATGGAATGAAGCCAGATTTACCCCTGAATGTCACTAGGGCAAACTTTGTCAACTGTTTATAATCCTGAGTTGTCTCTACTTGACTGCATGTATTTTATAACAGCTATTTAATTCAAGTTTCTGGATTTAGTGAAACATTATAATAACACTACAGAAAGTTCAATGTTTCACAACCTTCTTTTGCTGTGTGAATCGTTAGTGCATTCTTATACAGTCAGAACTAGTAACTTATTAAGCTGAGTGCTGAATCTGCTTACTACTTGTGCAAGAGACTTTTCAAACGGAGAGAAATAAGACGATTCTCACTCCACCCAAATTAACTAGCTACCCGGCAAAAAATTCCCCCAACCACTCGGTTGTTGACAAACTGAATGTGGCTAGCTGCGAGAAATCAAACTTGTTGCTGATAATACTCTGGGCTCATTTCTAATATTAATAAAATGTTGCTAATGCAACAATAAACCTAGCTTTTCAAATACGATAGCTTAGTGAATTAGCTACTGGTTTTTCATGTGTATTGTAAGCCTAATAGTTGAGAGACAACGTAAAAGCAGGAGAATAATTTTATGATAAATAATTAAGTGACTTACTCTTATTCTACCCACACAAAAAACTCAATCTGAAACGAAAGGTTAGTAAGTTTCTAAATTTAATTAACATAATTAAAATTGGTATGGAGTGAACTACAATTATAATGCCACAAAATCAACGACAAGCTAAGCGTTCTGAATCGTTAATTGTCACATTCCTTGTGCCTTTTCTAACAGAAATAGTTTCGACATCAACAGGTCAAAATCTTGACGCATCCCAAGGGCCTACGAATGAGAGAGAACCGTCGGACTAACCCTTAGAAAACGAAGGTATGCATTGATTGTTTCACCCATAAGCATATTCAGAATTAACCTGATTAAAGTCAAATGTCTAACAGAAGATTTTGAAAGGGAGTCATCAGCCGAATCCAGCGCTGTCAATCATAGAGCCAATGAACCAATTCCTGCCAATCTAACTCAAAAATAACGACCCGTATTTGACGTACAGCGACACTGTCAACAAATTTGTAGATCTTATTCGAAAGCTCAACGGAGACTACACGCAAGAAAAGTGTTTCTGCAAAGCCAAGTAAATCACCACCCAAATATTGTCTTAGCTTGGGATTGATCTTTATCGTAACCAATTGTGTCACACAGTTTTAATTAGCCTTTATTCAACGAAGAGAAGAAACTGAAGGCAATTCAGGCAGGGACAATTGGACATTCAAGTGCAAAGTGAAACCAAGTGCAGCAATTCTACGCTGATCAGTTTCAACATGCGTGTCCCAAAAGATTTAAGACTGACAGAGCAGACTGTCACAGTTTTTGTTGCATCATAGGATTGTAGGATTTTAAAGGTCCAAGGAAAGTGCTTTCAAAACAGAGGAAACTTAAAGTACTTCGAAATCAGTGACGTAATTTCTCTGCCTCTGTTTACAAAATAATGTGGGCGGGGTTGGACAAGTTAGAAAATATCTGTTATTCCCAGAATTTGTAGAGAGGAAGGATGTAAATCTGATGTTGGTGGATATTATAATAATTTTCGTATCATTTTCAAAATTCCTCAGCTCTCTCATTTAAATACGACTTTAGAACTTGTTTATCGGAACACCCCAAACAAGTATTTTATAAAAGATTCCAAACCCAAACATTTTTGCTCAGGGTTTATGAAGAAGTTGGGAATGAACTTGAAAAGGGCTCAGATAATAGCAAAGTAAGATTAAGTAGAAGAGCCGATTTAAACGGGAGCCGGTTCGAAAAGTAAAGGAGTTGAAAACAGAGGAATCAAAAGTAAGGAATTGAAAGTAAAGGAATCGTAAGTCAACAGGGGTTCAAAGTACGGTGGATTGAAAAGTAATGGATTTCAAAGTCATGGAATTTAAAGTAATACATAAAATAACTAAGAAGCTGCATGCTGCACGGGTGTAAAATATTGGCACATGCAATATATTTTATGATAGTGCAAGAGTATTCAGCGTAAAATTTTATACGATTATGCATCAGTTTCATCGGTAATCAGTGAATAAGTTAAGTACATTACAACCAGTAAATTAATCAGTACAAATTAAAGAACTAACAAACTCTTAAGTCAAAGTAACATCATTGTATATCAATATTCCTACAAACTTTGCTTCAAGAAAATCCACTGACTAATTGCAACATGAGCAGTTTGACTCAGGTAATGCACGATACCCAAAAATATGTAAAGAACGTGCTGCAGAGATATTTAATAATGCAACAATTTTAAACTTAATGAAGAGTAGCTCATTGCATGTAGCTAGTCAGATTAGTTACTTTTGTGCTGATTTTAACCGTTACCTGTTCGTTGATTACCGATGACAATATGAATATTTTTTGAAACTAATACTTTTACACACTTGACTCATAATACAATGAATGGCAATGAACACCATAACTCATGCAAGCATTTGACGTACACGCAGCGAGCTAATTCATATTTTACTTTAAAATGTGTGACTTTGAATTCCATTACTTTGCATTCCACCGTACTTTACAGTCCTCTTAACTTCCAATTCCTTTGCTTTCAATTCCAAACTTTCATTTCCTTTACTTTCGATTCCTTTACTTTTCGATCCGTAACTCGATTTAAACCTCGAAAAAGATACGTCATCAAAAAGAGGTCCAGTAAATAGTGCCTGAAAATAGAGCAGCTTTTGAGTAACACGAAACGAAAGTGTTCAATATGTGCATGTTTTGTCATGTGAGTGTTTCTTTGTGTGGACATTAGGGATGTAAAGTTTTTAAGTAACCCATATTCACTTTTCATGAGATTATAAAATCCTACTTGAACTATTGTGACCTCACCAAAGGGTGGTTCATTGTATTAAATCTTAGCTAATCTTATGCGCTCACAATCAGTGCAGATAGCATTACGTCCAGTGGTGCAGTGAAAGTAAGTTTCATATGTGTTTAGCTGGTTTATTTTTTAGTGTCATAGTTAAAAGATCTTTTTGTCATTGTGAAGTTTAATCTGTCAGCAACAACCTTAGTTAATATTTATTATGTTGTAAATCAAACATTTCTCGTACCGTTTACGAAGGCATAAGTTAGCTTCAAAATTAAGTTAAGTTGACTTGTACCATTCATCACAACGATGGACTCCCTCGCTTCCTTCAGTGCGGTTACAGTAACTCTGACAGAAGTTCAAGTTGGAGATTTAATTGAGTTCCGGCGAAATGCATATGCCCACTGGGCAGTTTATGTTGCAGAAGGTTTTGCCATCCATATGGACCTTCACTCTAAAAACGACAAAATTGCCATAGTAAGTCATACACTTGCAAATAATAACTTTAAATACTTCTCAGGGATGACGAAATATTCAATTTTATCTTGTTTTCAGATAAGAAAAGAATTGGTAGTTAACATAGCTGAAAAGGACCCATGCCGTGTCAATAATTTAGAAACAAGGGCTAGACGAAAAGGCTTAAGAGCTCGAGAGGCCTGGCTAATCGTTTCGGCTGCGGAGTCAAAACTTGGGGATATCCGAGAATATTGCCTGTTTAGTGACAATTGCGAGTATTTCGCAACATCCTGTCGATACGGAGAAGCAGATGCATTTTCTGGACAGGTAATACGTACTGTTGTTTCTGAAGGAGCTTTAACTAAAATTAATTGACTATTTTAACAGTTGTTGATCGAATATTTCAGGTGGACACAGCAGTTGTAGGTTTTTCTGTTGCCACGGTGACTGCGGTTGTTACTGCAGTGGCGGCAGGACTATTCATCATCTTCCGTTTATTAGCAAGAAGATAATTTTATGATATGGAACATTTGCTTTCCCTCTGAATTGATGCCAACCGATTGATATGCTTAGAAGATTATTAAGCCTTGAATTTTAATTCCCTTGAGCTGTGACGTCTCTGTAAGAACGATGCCTAATTTGTAAAAGTACTATTGAATGTGCTTCCCTCATCGTTTGTGCTAACAACGCATTGTTAATTAAGTGCCTCACTTATGATGGAAATGTATCCTAACTAAATAATTGAATAGAATAATCAATCTGTCCCCATTCTGTGCCATTGTTTACAAATAAAGTCTGCCACAGTGCGGTTTTATTCTTAAGTGGGATTTTCTTCAGATGGTATTAAGTTTCAGCTGTTAAAGGATTCAGTAGTAGGGTATTAGTAAACTCTTTAGACACATTGATATTTTCACTCTAGTAATTTAGCTCAAGCACATTTGTCCAATATACAATAAAGAAAGCAGTTCATGCGATGAACACGTTGTAGGTGATTCAGAAGATAACTCTTGGTGTTCGGACCGGACACACATTGAGGCTACACATTACTATAGAAAAAATCAAAGCCTTTACCAATTTTCGGACAATACGGGTCAACTGGTTGACCAGGGGGGTCAAAAGTGGTATGTGGCAGGCATTAACCTCCTCCAATCAAGAATATAAACCTAATTAAACTTATGTGGGAAATACTGCATTAAAATTAAAGTCAAACTGTTGCCTTAGGAGCTAAGCATTCAATCCCAATTACATTTCCGATATTTTGACTGGCAAAATTTCGAATAAGCGGAAGTGTGACATGTTCTTCCACCCAAGTTGTCCTTTAGAACCAAACAAACTATCGCAAACAAACTTTTAAATGCTAAAGGGGTCTCACTTCCCATTTTCGTTCTGGAATTTCCTATGACTTTTTGAACTGCTGTAATCGTTTCGACTTTGCCATGGTAGCTACTCCGTTCTTCTTAAATATTAATAAAAAATCCTCCTCATTTGTCTTAACAATACCCATACTTGCAAAACCTCGTAGAATCCCAATGAAAATTGTCTAAATAAATTGAGTTATCTTGAAATCCGCAAGATACAAAGCTTCTCAAAAAAGCATCATTATTATATAGAAAATGACCGTTTGTGATCTTAAACGTCATCGACATTGCCACAGCGTATTGTCTGTAGCATCCCTCCCAGCTGTTTACGAAAGATATCCGGTTTTTCAGCTACTGAACTACAAGAGACTCACTGTTATTTTCAAACAGCTGGTTCTCCAGGACCCCGTTTACTGTTACCATTATTGAAAATGAGTAGTCTGCTTTCATCGCTAATTCCTCAAAGGCTGTAGGAACCGGATCACATTTGGGAAACAACAGATGCGTTATCAATTTACATTTGTATGCTGCCCGAATAATGATTGAGAATATTAATCGCAAGAAGTATACAAATGTCGTTCCTTTGGAAATTAGCTGGTGTCCTTGTTCCAGTATCACAACGAATGGTCGGCGTAATAAACAAAATTTGAGGAAACTTACAGCTATGAAGAATATAAAAGGTGATTCCTTGGATGACACAAAGACTAAAGAATTTTAAGTATGTCCACAGCCAAACTTCCTTTTTAAAGGGACATAGCAAAGACTTGACGCCTTTGTTGACAGCAGCAGGTGCAACGGCAAAATATTATATCGTCGAGTAGTGCAAGGCTTCCTGCAAGGAAATGTATTGATTTCATAGCTTTAATTTATTAATAAATATGCAAATACGTCTTTTTCAGGAGCTATTATCAAATTCCGTGTTATTAAAAACAGCTTACCTACATCGTAGTCAATCCACAACACAGGCCAAATCCTTGTATTTTTCTCAGTCTGCGAAGTACGGTATCTTAGCTTTTAGATATACTTTGCTCAGGAATAAATGGCACGTAATCTCTTCGAATATCTA
>JAQGAC010002113.1:0-11269 GCA_034696585.1 Isotomurus maculatus
AAGAAACAAGAAGAAGTCTGTAATTGGGAAGGCTATCAAGTCCCTTTGGCTCGTACAAATGGAATGTGGGTATCCTTGCTACACTCTGACGCACACTTCAATTCTAATCTTCATGCAACGGCTCGTTGGGTTCCTGATGGACTTGCTACTCTCAAAACCCTCCTAACTAAACTTCTGCCTACTGTCTAAATATTTAACCATTTTGCTTGTTGTAGATTAGTAGAACGCGTAATTCAATAATGCCATCATAATACTATACTACTATACTGCTATAAATGAATAAAAAATCTTGGGACGATAATTCAACGCAATTTAATAGAGATTTCGTAGTAACATTAGTAATACAAGTACAATCATAATTGACATTATTTCACATTAATTTTAACCTTGTTATATCTTTACGAGTAACGCGCGTGGTATTCATATTCCTATTTACTGATCATTTACAATGCAGCTTGTGTATCAAACCTTAAATGTCCTCACAGTGTAAAGTGACATTCTTCGAATATAACCATCCTTTCATATTAGCCATCTATCGCAGAGTCAACTCCCCATATTAGTCCTTTAGTAGGGTTTAGGTTTTAGTAGTTGTACATTAGATACAACACAGAACTCAGCAAGATTTTTAAAGCTAAGCTTACAATTTAAAACTATTGTTACACAGAAATAAACAAAATGAATCGAGATTTAAGATTTACAAGTAAAGGTTGGCCAAAATAGCGACAATAACTGAATAGTATTCGTGAGAAGGTAAAGTATTGAAGAAACAGCTATTGTACTTACTTATAGGAGGGACAATTCATTACTTCCTTTTACCTAAAGTTGAACTCATGTTTAAAATATCAGTCTAAAGTTTGTATATAGTGGAATTACGGAATGATTAAATGGGTTGTATAATAACAACTAATAAATTGTAAGGAAGCACCTTAAGGAGACTAAAACTCTTAAATAAAACGCGTAAAGGGAAGAAGAATCGGTTTAGTTTTGTTCAAAAATTAAGACAAGTAGGATGAAGTAATGAAGTGTGATGTAACAGTTTAATATTACGACTTGCTTATTCATATGGGACACCGTGTGACTATATTGATACTCATCATCTATTTTCTAAATTCAGCATTCATAATAATTAATATTAGTTAGCTTGATAGAACGGGTGTGTGTAAACTGTGTATGAATCATCTGTTACGCGACATTTGTCATTGATACTACATTTCCTACACGAGATGCGATTTACAAAAGTAAAAAATGTCTAAAATCGTCTCTTCATTCGAATAGTGTCAGAATCTCTGCAATTCCATCAATGCCAAACTTAATCTTCAGCAAACCATGCACTGACTTAATCATTCTTTGCTTTAGGCTGTGTTAGTTGTCTGAATCACTCAAATGTTACTTCCTGTATCCTGTGTGTCGGACGATGAGTCGGGAATTTATGTCAAGTTCTTTGAATATGAGGCAGTTGTTTGTATATTTGTAGGCAATGATTGATTCGAATTTCGAATAGTCAAGATTGATTGATTTGGGGACGACAGTCGTTTTTGTGATAAATTGTAAGAGAGATGTCTAATTTACCTAGTAATAATAATATTAATTTTCAAGAGTGTTTTTAGGTGACAGAATTTACAGCAGTGATAGTTGTTTTATACAATTTCGTTTTGGTAACATATCTCTTCTTTTCTTTCCGCTTATCATTTCCAACTTTTGGTACGTACAGTCCTTTCATTTCCATATTAGGTTTCCGCATCCCTTGTGCACTCGATTTGAGCAAAGTATAACGATTTATCTTATCAATACACAATAATTCATAACTTAAGTGTATGTATTATGTATGCATACAGTTATTATGTCAACACTACATCATTTCCTGTGAAATCGTTCGAATATGGTTTTCTGTCTAAACACGAGTACACGTCAACTTATGCAGTCAAGCAAATATTTCGTCTATGGCTAGCAGTGTACATAATTCGTTCATCATGCCATTCTTCATTCTTATGCACCGCATGCTAGATAATGGTAGCGTTAGTCTTACAAGCAGATTGGCAGCTTCTATGTGAAACTTTTATCTACTCTCTTTCTACTCTGCGCACACATGCAACATTTGGAGTTGAGCAGATGAAAAATGAGAGAAAACACAAAACAAATTGTTGTGTACACTGATTGATCTATTTATCAAAGTCTTAGGTTAGGATTACAAAAGTGGATGAAACAACATAAAGTACACACGTAATGCACAGACAAACATTATTCTTGTTGGAAACTAATAAATACTTGAGAAGTGTCCATTACTCACACCAACTTATATAGCACTGGAAATAATAAGAACGGAAATCGATCCTTCAGATCAGTAAATTGCATGCATCGATTGCTAAGTCTTGTGAGAAGCCACAAATATATAAGATCATTGGAGAACGATAAACCAAGTCCGATTCGTTACATACTTTAAGTTCTAAAACTACTTATTTAATGTCAAAACGAGTAAAAACAACTTAAATATGAACACAGATTGGAAATGGAAAGTAAGTGGAGCAGGAAGGAAGGAATCGTACAAATCAGAGTCATACAGTTGATGACAAGTACTTCTAAGCATCTTCACAAACATTTAAGAACTTTTTTACTACACCTAAACACGTAAATAGTACACTGCTCATTATGCAGTTTACGAGGTCCTTAGTTTTCAATATCTTACGGAGGATCGACAATATTTGTGTCACAATCTTCATAAGAGTCAATGCGTAGGAAACATCTATCTATTAATACACGCCCATAAAGTTACTCAGCAGTACAGAAATAAACTAAGTTTTTTGGCATTGAAAGATAAACCATAATAATGGGACACTATAAACTTAACTATCCTGTTTTTGTAAATGCTACGAGTCGCACATACTTAAGAATAATGCGAATTCTTCTCTCGAAATAGTTTCCTTAATTCCTCCAGCATAAAATAGCACGGTTAAGTCAAGTATATATTCCACGAATGAGCTTATACACCGTAACACTAATAGATACAAGAATTTACAAAGAAAGTCATAAGAAAGAAATTAGGATTTCTCGTAATGAAGATAAAGCAGTAATTTTACAACTTACGGTTGTTATTAAACGTCTATACTTTCTTGCACTTAATTATTATTGTTACTCATGGAATATACACATTTACATATAAATCAAAATGAATACTGAGACCCACATCATACACATACACTATGGAAGAACAACTGATGACAACGCAGTTGGGTTTCGAATTCAAACGAAAATTAATTATAGAGCAATGACAGCATGTCAATCAATGCCGTCGTGTCGCTACGATTACCCTGACGTACCACGAGAACTCTTAAGGAATCAGTGAGTCAATACACACAATCAAATTGAGGCAATATTCTTAGGAAATGTTGACACAAAAAGTAATCTCATTCTTAAAAATTCTCCTCCAAGGAGTTAGCGTACGCGGAAACAACAAAAGTGGAATAGGAACAACATATTTTCGATTCAGGAAATTGCTCTTTCACTTCCTTCGAGCTCGAGCTTTACTAACTAAGCTTCTGTTCTACATGCTTATTACTGCTTGCTTGCAGACTACTCGCTTGCTCAGAATTCACGCGAGTGCCGGTTCAAATGCAAGTCTTAAAAATTAAAAATACTGGCTGAAACTTACTTCTTCGCCGCAGCGCAAAGAAACATGACATTGACGATTTTAAATAACCTACACAGTGGTGGTGGAAAATGGAAATGTTTATCTTAGTCCGAGTTATTTTTCATTGAATGGTTGTGTTTGTAGAAACTGCGCCGAAATAACTTCGTTGAATTTGTTCAGTTTTTGGTTTCCATTTATGAAATCCTCAGTCAACACTTATCTTCTATTCAGCTCAATCTTTATGGCTGCAAAGATTTGTTAAAAAATGACATTTGTATAAGGTTTCACTCAAGTTGCAATATTTTTGATTGACAATATTTGCTTACCATCAATAATTTCGGCTTTGATTTTGTACAGTTCTTTCCGAACTTCTTTGAGAATGTCCTGTTTGAGTGACTCCAACTCACTGTCATATCCGTTAGTACCTCCACCATTGACCACAATTCCAGAACTCGTGTCCGACCCAGTTCGCTTTCTCTGATTCGTCTTAGGTGAAGGAGGAGATTCCTTCATTTTCCCAACACTCGCTGGTTTAGAATCCTCTTCATCCTAAAATATCCCATCAAAACATTTAGTTTAACAAACAACCCGTCAATTCCCTTCATCAACTTCCATCGACGTTCAATTCCGCATACTTGACTGTTCATCGAAGTGTTTTGCGAAGTTGGTAAGTTCGGAGCAGAATTTTCTTTGCACATTGCCCTCCGTCTGGCTAAAGTTTTGGCCATTTCATCCATAAGAGAAACTCCACCACCTCCACTGGCGGCTGCAGGCGGTGGGGCATCACCCATTCCATTGTTTCTTCCTCTGAGAGTACCATAAAGACTTCCACTGCTTGTACTTCCGCTGCTGCTGCTGCTGGAAGTACTTGTCGTGCTGATAGCGTCGGGCTGCGGGCGACTTTGTTTCCTCAAATGAGCTTGGGCCAAAGCCGCAGCCAGTGAGCCGACTTCTTGGTCTCCGCCTCGAGACATGGGTCCATTTGGCATGGGTGGGGGTGGCGGAGGAGGTCCAGCACTTGGAGGTGGAGGAGGCCCTTGAGCAGGCATTGCGGGTGCCGGAGGCGGAGGCGGTGGTTGTGGGGCAGAGTTGTTCCTGTGATGGCCTGGAGGACCTTGATTTTGCACCATAGCTGGTGGATTAGGACTACTATTAATTGACGGCAGTACTCCTACTGTAAACCAAATTCATACGTGTTAGGCTTTCCACTTCATTAGTGACGACAGTCATGCAGGAGTGAGCAAAACTTTCACTCTCCCATGCCCGGCGCAATCAATGAGAGTTTATTAGCGATGACAAGGCAAAATCAAGTCTTTTTCTCAAAAAAAACTTTCTCACACTCACAGTCTGTCAGTCTTTGAGCTTTAAGTTTCAAGTTTTGCAGAGTAACTTTCACTTAGCATGCTGCTTTCATCTAAACTCCATAATTCCTTTCACCATTTTTAAAACTACCAGCCAGTGTGTACCAGTGTACCTATTACTGACATCATCAATTTCAATTTGCTTTTTGGGAGTAAAGACACGGAATAGGGAAATGGCGAAAGAAAATACTAGGCCAGACGCTATAGACTGGTAATCCGGGGTTAAACAACGGCTAGTGTGTTATAGAACGGTAATGGCTGGGAATTCGGGAACTGCTGAGATTAAAAAGTTTTGTTTAGCGCAAGTTCTTGAACGGGGAAAAGTAAAGACATTTGGCTGGGAGGTTGCCAAAGATCAAAACTATTTTACCCAAATATAGCCTTTTGCTTTTAAGAGTCAATAGTCGATAATCATCTGAATCTCACACACTGCACAAGACACACATCCACCCTCATGCAAAAGGAAAGAAAAAAGGGTTTGTTTTGTTGTAGCTAGTCTAAGATGTTAATGGAACATCTCCCTTTTTCTGTCTTTTGCATACCTGGTTGATGGGGTGTAGACATTCTTCTTTGTTCAACAATACCTGCTAAATTTTCCCTACCTTGTTGTTGAGGTTGAGACATTCTTCGTTCCGTAATTATCGCGATATCTTCTCTAGTCATCGTTCGATACCCCATGTCTTCTTCATTGATGTGGTGATTATTGTGGTGGTTATTGTTGTGAGAAGGGGGGTGGTGATTATTGATCGGCGGAGGTCCTGGCGGAGGACCCGTATTGTTCATCTGCAGTCTTGGGGGGCCTGGTGTAGCATTGTTGAGCGCGTCTACAGCCAACATCATCGAGTACGCGAACGCTTCTGCATCGTCCTTACTGCTGAAGTTGAGTCCGTACACTTGACGATTATCTCTCCACTGGTGAAATGTGGCTGTGGCTTGGTTGTATTTAAGACCCTTCAAAATGGAACAATTTATGACGACTTCTTGGTCATGTAGCTTCCTTCCAACCACTCGGTACGTCCCATTCACTACATGGTGGTAGATGTGGACCTTCGACAGCCCTGATGAACTTCCACTGGGAACCCATTTCTTGTTTGCCTCGTCATATATCATGACCGAAGCTCGGGCTGATGCTATGCTCTGCTCACTGCAAATTGGAACAAATCAAAGATAACATTAGAATCTTGGCATTATTTCATCATTTACCGACTCTCCTGTATGTCTTCTCTAATATTCTTTACTTCTTTTCTACTTCAACTAACATTAACGACCCACTTCTCTCTCTCTCTGTTCGAACTTCCAAACCATTCTGTGTGATCCGATAATGCGATTGTGGCCCTCAGACGAAGCCATTTAAAAAGATCAATCTATAAGTGGTTTTAGTCATTCAGAATCACGCCACACAATTATTAAAAGGCGAAGGGGAAGCATACATTGCAGCGGAGGAGATGAGAGAGAGAAACTGCCTATCCGTATCAAAATCGATTTATATTTCGGCATTAGGCATTAACTGCGCCCAGCTCCGCCGTAATATTATTACTGAGCTGCAGCATTAGCAGCAAACAACCACCACCCAAGTTGGAAAAAGTGGTTTTGAGTTGTGTGTCGATGTTGTTCTTGCCTACCTTCATTTCACGAGCATAAAAATGATTTAGATCATTACTGGCACATTATCTCACGAGAAGAAAAATGTGCTCTGCCTGACAAAGCTTCTGGCTAACCAATGAGACATAACTACTAGGAGTGGAAGTATAACAGAAGACCTAGAAGAAACCTCGTGTGTCCTGAATAAACTATGCAGCTCACCACAATTGATCTACGCCCTACTTATTGCCTTCCTTTCACCATTACTTTCCTTCTAATAGAAATGTTCCTCGTGTTCTGCATGCAGATTCACTTTGTACTTTGTACGTACACTCCCAGTCTGCATCATCGGAAGCTCGTGGCTTTGTTGCATTTCCATAAAAGCTTTAATCTAATGTGCCTCAAGCCTGAATAGGAAATCTTAATAATGTATACTATTACTCTCATTTGCTCGCAGTTAATTTAAAAACCGCCTTTCAGCACGAGTGTATTATTATGTTTCTAGAAAATTGAAAAAATATACAACCACTGCTGTTACTTTAATTACATTTTGCATTTGCGCAAAACAGGGAAAGAGCACATGATCCAAATAATAATAAGCACAGAAGATTAAATAATTTGCATGCTCTCGTGCTTGAATTGTAAAAAAATTATTTTCTTACATCCTTCTTTAATATCTCACGAGAAAGAAAACCTTGTGCCTACGAGGAATCAGATTTGAGTCATTGTGAGACTGTGACTACAATATTTATTGCACTGCGTTGCGTTTGAGTTAGGTAGGAAGTAAATAAATTACTTTATAACACCCTTGCATGTCAGTCACTCTCTCATTCTCCTGGAAAACATACAATACATCCAACATCGTGGAATGGTTTCACTAAGGAAAACAGTAAGCGCATTCAGGACCTCGTAATTACACCCAAATATGTAAGGTCAGGCATTTCACTTTCCTTCTCTCACACCCGACAAGTTAACTAGACTGGAGGTGAGCTCGACTTCATTCCGTGCTTCTCAACCTCTCATGCAAGGCTTAAAGCAACGGCTGGAGTGAAGAATAAGAACACTTATGACGAGGAGACCAAACACCCAACCCTACATCAATTAGAATATTCTCAGCACACACTACGCATGGTACAAGTGTACGCAATGTACTGAATAAATCAATAATTACGGTCTAAAACGAGCCTCAACTAGAATTCATATTTTATATGCTGCTGTCTTCTGCAGCAAAGCATTGAAACTGAAATACAATCCGGTCCAGACACAGCGTAGTTTAAACCTTTAAAACTCTTGGATTTCATTTCCATACTTTAGTTGATATTATGATTCAGACTTTATTGAATGCAAGAGAGATGGGATGCAAAGCAGCAAGTGACTAAAAAGGATGGGAGTATGAGACAGAACTCTTGTTTAACTCCTTCGTGCCTTCCTGTCTGTGCATCTCGGAGTCGTTAATAAGATAAGAAAAGCCATAAATAGATGTTCTCAGCCTGTACACATACTTGTCCTTCAAACCATTCAAACACTTAAAGATTTAGAAAAACATACAAGACAAGAACAGCTGACAGGAGTTACATATTGCTTGTGTAAATAGACTTCTAACGCACAATCAGAATATTTACAAATCTTTTCTAAAACATATCTCGCCACCTTGCTTCACAATCATTTTCCCATACACCATATACACGCACATGTTGCTAATGTTGCTAAACTTTGATTCAAAGAAAAAGTTGGTAAAACACTAAATTAGGAAAAAGGAGAGAGGCACTTCTAAATGTCATACTTTAAGTATTCCTCTGCAACTTGGGGAAATGATGAAGAAAAGTCTCTTGAGACACGTCTCATGATTTCCCTTCTCTTCAAGTCATAATTCATTATCATAAAGCTGAAAATAAGATGAAAGCTTCACATATGCAAACGCATGACATCCAAATTCGAGAAGTAAGAGATTCTTATATCCAGCTTAATTCTATATCCAGTCTACCTCTAGTATTATGCATGAAGACATTTACATCGTGCTCATCTTCAAAGAAAGAGATTATGCAACACCAACTTACTAACACCTTATCAACACCAAAATTATACTACTGCTTACGTAACCGGAAAACGTCTAACCGCAACTACAACAGAACTAAAGAGCACCCCGTTTTCTTCGAACCCTTTGAAGTGACGCAAAATCCTCACTAGAGGCGAAAGAAACATTTCAATTGTGTATATGTGAAGTTATGTGAAGCTGAAAAACTCAATTTTACAGATTTTATCTGTTCACAGGACACACGTAACCTAACAAGGAAAGTTCTTAGGTCTAAATTTGGCCTTCCGTTTGCTTATGACTTGCTTACATCGCATAAAACGAGGAATTGCGAAAAATCACACATCCGTCTGACACAGACTTACATCCACCACAAAATAAATCCTATGTTCGTGGAATAAGCAGTTTCTGTGATTCATC
Organism: Isotomurus maculatus; assembly: GCA_034696585.1. Taxonomy (NCBI): domain Eukaryota; kingdom Metazoa; phylum Arthropoda; class Collembola; order Entomobryomorpha; family Isotomidae; genus Isotomurus; species Isotomurus maculatus. The sequence goes on from JAQGAC010002113.1 coordinate 9,020, forward strand.
GTTAAAGAATTGTGCGCCTACGAAAGAAACCTCCAAATCAAATAAGGCATACCAACACCAAAAACCCATGTAAAACATGTATTAAGCTTACAAAAAAACTCGGCTTGCTTGACAAGTTGAAACAACAAGGGCTTCGTTATTTTATTGTTACTAAAATTAGTAGAGGGTTGAGAGTTAGTTGAGTTTACAAACAGCCTAATCATCCAACTCTGTGTGGTATATCGATTTATTTTACAATCCACTAAAAGTACACGTGAACGCAACATAATATTTTTTCATTTCAAGCTGATTACTCTAACCTGAAACAACGAGTTCGTGAATTGTTATATACTTTTGTTCCAGCCCTACTCTACACTCCACAGCAGGGAAACAAAATCTGCAGAATCTAAAAATCCAGCTGTCCAATATTGGATAGTTATGTCGACAAATCTTGAAGTGAAGCAGTGCAGGCAACCATCTCATATGATATTTATTTATTTCATCCGAGCCTTGTTCTGGAGCAAGCAATCTTCCTCCGTCAGGCAGATGCTTAACCAGGTGGTGGTTGGTGCTTAGGTAGCTCGAAGTACGACACCATTTTTCAGGGAAACCAACTCTCTCTTTCACGAACTTCTCACAATTTTAAATCTTGCAAGCTTCCTAAATTCCCAAAAGTACGCACGGAGAGAGAATAGGCAGGGCACGAGTCTTCTCCACTAACTATCTTATTGCAAAGGCAGACGAAAGGAGGGTGCACCCTTCCTTCCCTTTAGTCCTTGTAATAAGGCAGTCTTCTACATAACCTTATTGAGAAGATTGAAATGTTAGCTCATTCCATTGATAGTCAAAGGATATCGTTACTTCGGCTATATCTACTGTGACCGAATAGTTCAAGTGTGTCCTGTGCCACGGAAAATTTGATCCAAAATGTCATGCATGCACCCTTTTAAAAGAATAAGACGCTGGAGACTGGAGAGTTTTCTTCGAGTTCTCTTCAAAGATAAATGCCTGTCGCACCGTATCTCTAACCAAAATGAAAGAGCATTCTACCATGTGTGAACATCCATCCATGAAAGATTCACTTTCTTTCAGACACACACAAACACTCTCATTCGGGAGCTCTGACTTTTCTGTTCTATTCCAATTCTGTGTTGTAAAGAGAAACACACATACCATACAAACAACTTACATACATTAGCCGAGGTATCGCTATCTCAATAACCAGCAGAGAGCAACAAGAACCTTACTGCTCAACTGGAAAAGTTTATACATATTCTGAATATCTGAATGTGAATGCAAGCATAGCACAAATCTTCACGTCGTATCCTTCTCCATTGCACGCGACTTGACGACTTGCTGAATTTGCATAGGAAATCAAGTAGAATACAAAAGGTTGCTTAACGCCAGCCACACGTGCTGAAGACACTTATTATTACTTTTTTAGCTAATGGCTAGTGTAGTAGAATCCTAGAATCATAGCCGAATCGTACGCGTTTTGTCAGGAAAGTTGTATTGTCATTCGAAAATGATAGATAGTTTGGGAGGATTATTGTGATGAAGCAAAATGGCTAGCTGGAGAATAATATTGGACAGAGAACGAAGCAAACCACAAATATGACAAGAACATGTCATCCTCCCGAAATGATAAGCCTCTTCAATTTACCTTGCTCATGCTCTCATAAAATATTCATTTTGGATTTCCATACATAAGTCACAAAACAACAGACCGATCCCCAGGCACCATGCGTAAGTTAAGTTGACGGCATGTGAATTTATTCCTTGGAACTCTCTGGAAGCGGAAACTGTACCCACCAGTACCATGTTACAAATAATTCCAAACAATTCTGACAGCATTGAATAAAAAAACTATGTACACAATTGACCACACTAGCCTCGCATTGTGAAATTCCTGCGGCTGTGCTGTGTTACAAAGCTATAAAGCAATAAATGATTTTCTTGATTCTTTCCACTTTTGTGATTGAAAAAAGTTGATTTCAATAGATATTTTTGCTTTCTGTTAATCGATTTCCGGTTCTTAATAATTAATTGAGTAATCCATCTTCTACTCCCATCTGATGCCTGATGGAATAGTTTTTGTTTAATGAATGAAAGGAAAAATGAGATACTTTGCAAGCTTAGATGTCAGGTCAGACATTAAATGGGAAATGCATTTGCTGACTGATCATCATAGCATACCTACCTAAACTCCGTTCGTAGTCGTTAGTAGTAAAGTTAAGTAGGTATGTTAACATCAGATTAAACTCATCAAAT
>JAQGAC010002114.1:0-11266 GCA_034696585.1 Isotomurus maculatus
GTGATATGTCTAAATAATTAGATAGGGACTTAAGCATTTATTTTCTAGTCCTATTAATGCCTTCAGAGTGTGTTCACCATATTTTGTTTTAATTGGAAGATTTCAAATAAAGCTTTAGTCTCCAAACTTGTTTGGTTAGATGTTCAATCGACAAGAAAAGGTATACAAAACTAATTCGTCGGTAAGGTACCAAGGTTTAATTAAATCCACAAAGAAGGGAAGAAGGGAGTCTGTTAAAAGGAAGATCTAATTTAATTCATTGCAATCACTATATATCCATCCTAAATTGGTCATGAATGTGGAGAGAACTCATTCTCTAATCTTCCTGTATCGATCAGACAACATCAGAGGGATTCTTCCCTGTTGGACTGGCTAAGAAAGTTAGTGAATTCCGTTGAGGAAGGATTTTGTTGTTTAAAATTTCTGTATCGACGGAAAACCTCAGCTGCCCCGACGATGGATAAAAACACAACAATAAGTGTCATCCAGATTAAAACATGTCCAGATTGGGTGGGTGGATCCGATGGTGGGCGTGTATAAGTTCCTCCTGTGACATTTGGTACAGACGCCGTAGGTGGTAAGTCTGAGCCCTTCGTTCCTGGGATTAATTAAGGTAAAAAATAAATACAGGTCTCGGAAGGTACCTCAGAAGCAATTGAATGGACTTACCGATACAATTAAAATCACAGAGACTTATAGATTTACTATGCTGCCACTTTTCAGGTAGAATTTCATACGATTTGGTAGGCTCATCATAGACTGTTTCATCTTCCCCAGATGTATTTTCATGAATAGATTTGTATTTGCTAAAATCCTGAAACGGCTTTGAGCTCCCTTTGCAGGATTCCTCTTCATACATCTGAATACATAGTGACTCTGAAAGCCTGATTATTCCACTGATTAGCGCAGAAACGTTGTGGAAGTTCCTGCATTCTCCAGTAATCAACGTAAACTGTTCTTCAGTCCCTATAAACAACACGAGATTTGCTTTAATGTGTCAGTTACGAAGGTTTCATTTTAAAACGTACCTGAATGGGCAGAAATCGTCACGTTGGTGGTTCCATTTTCAAATGTGCCTGCCGAACAGTCAGCTCTGCAAGGTCCGAGGGAATCAATCGTGAACCCAAGGGTAGCTGTGTTGGGATTCCTTGTGTTTGAAACTGCTAGTAGGCTTTTATTTCCGTGACATTGATAGTCACTGTAGACCATCGCACAAGATCCCATCGTGTCTATAGAAGCTATATCGAAGTCAAATGCATTATCAAAATGTGATACACATGATGAGAGATCCAGTTCTTTGGAATGGCCTGAAATAATTTAAATTTGGTTATTTCAGTTCAATCCACCAGCTAATGTGAGCAATCATATCTCACCTGTGAAATTTGTGGCACTGTATAACTTTGCCCTATTCGGTAAAGAAGTGGTGGTTTCGATGGAAGTTGATGAGCATATGTGCACACACAAGGTGACAATAAGGTACAACGCAATCATTGTTAACAAAATACTTTAAGTCAGGAATGAGACCTGGCTTACAGAATGTTTGAGAGACACTGAGGATGCAATATGAATGGTAATAATTTTATTTAAAGAGTAAATACAAACGTTTAGCATGACGTAGACCGATGATAAGAGAGCGAGACTACAGCGAGATGCGAGTCAGTCCTCTTATCAGAATCGTAAGTATAAGAGATGTGTTTACTGTTGGAGGTCTTTTTGCATTTCTTGGAAAATCTCGTAACATGGGTAGACATTGCATGTTTTTTATAGAAAATCGTGCACTGATATTTAGATTGCAAGTAATCGGATCATATACCAGACTTGGCATCAACTTTTTAAACAAAATAGCTACACAGGTTGGTCTGAAAATGGTTGCGTTGATAACATACTACCTGTGTGTCTGCACATACAATTCAGACTTTTTTAAGTGAAGCAATACTAAATTAGAGAATTGAGTAAGCCAGGACGTGTGTTTTAATTAGAGATGCTTCTAATACTGTGAGAGGTCAGAGATCAATAAAAGACGTAATATATGCTTTTGCTAAAGTTCTGAGGGAATTTCCTGGTCTATATTTCAGTACTACAAATAAATTTGAATAATCTGAAGCAAAACTTCCAATAGTAAACTTTCGAAATGTGCCAGTTTAATGAGTTGGTATTCACTAGCAGTCTGTAGGCTGTGAAGTGCGTGACTGTGAATAAGAAGGGTGCAGTGGAGTTCAACCCTATCCAAGGACTTTCATGTTATTCACACTCATGTTAATTGAAATCAACTGTGATAAGTGAGCCGCATAGAATATATGAAAGATAATACATTAGTTGTATAAGTTACCAAGATATCACGGTATTGAGAAGCCTGTGTCTGAATTTTGTGGTTTCTAGTATTTAAGTTTTGTCCCTAGGATTTACAACATCGTCTTAAACCCATATAATTTGGATGGGGGTTAGAATTCCTCAGAATTTATAGCCAATTCCCATACCATGGGTAAAAGACATGAAATGTTTTTGCGAATCTATAACTGACGTTGTATTTAACTTCAGCTTTAGCACATAATATTGAATGTAATGATTAATTATATGTAGGATGAGGTGTTTGAGGATAATGCCTCATGGCCAACAATGACAATACATCAGATATACACATTTTAAATTTTATTTCCTAACGTTATGTATTTTTGCAGAATGTGATCACAAGGTTTTGTTTTGAATGATAATTTAAATACAAAATAAAACTTCCGTTTCCAAACAAGCTTAGTACTGATTTCCACGTAATTAGAGAAGGAATTCTTTTATAACTTTCAAAGGGTTATTTGAAGCTTCAAATAGAAAGAGTTTGCTGAAAAGGTAGATCTAATTTAAATAATTGCAATTACTATGTATTGATTGAATATTGTTCACGAATTTTGAGCAACTCGTGTCTGTTCGATACTCGTGTATTGTTCAAACAGCATCAGAGGGAGTCTTCCCTTTTGGACTGGCGGAGAAAATTCGTGAATTGATTTGATGAAGGATTTTGCTGCTAGAAATTTCTGTATCGAAGTAAAACATCAGCTGCCAGACGATGGCTAAAAACACAACAATAAGTATCACCCACAACAAAATATGTCCCTGTTTGGTGAGTGGACCCAACAGTGGGAGCGTAGGAGTTCCTTCTGTGATATTTTGTTGACACACCGGAAGCGGCAAGACTGAGTCCTTCGATTCTGAGATTATTCAAGGTAAACAATAAATACAGCCGTGAAGTGACTCGTTTCAATGATTTTGATGGACTTACCGATCCAATTAAAATCACAAAGACTTATGGATTTACTGTGCTGCCACTTTTCGGGTAGTATTTTGTAAGATTTGGAGTACTCATCGTAGATTGTTTCATCTTCCCCAGATGTATATTCAGGAATAGATTTATAAATGCTAAAACTCTGGAAAGGCTTTGAAGTTCCTTTGCAGGATTCCTCTTCATACATCTGAATACATAGTGACTCTGAAAGCCTGATCATTCCATTGATTAGTGCAGAAACGTTTTGGAAATTCCTGCATTCTCCAGTAGCCAACGTAAACTCTTCACGGATGTCGGACCCTATAAATAGTACAAGATATGCATCAACATGTCAGTTGCGTAGGATGCATTGTACGTCGTACCTGAGTTGTCAAAAATCGTCACTGTGGTTTCTCCATATTCAGAATTCGCACCCGGACTGTCTTGTCTGCAAGGTCCGATGAAGTTAATGTTAAATCCAACAGTATCTGTATTGTGAATCCTTTTGTTTGAAATTGATGCTTTGTTTTGATATCCAAGGCATTGAAAGTCACTGTAGACCACAGCACAAGATCCCATTGTGTCCATAGAAGCAATGTGATAATCAAATGCATCGCCTAAAAGCGAGACACACGAAGAGACATCCAATTTCTTGAAATAGCCTGTAAGAATTTAAATTCAAGTGTTCAATTCAATCAACCAGCTAATTTTCCTTGTTATATCTTACCTCTAAGATTGCTGGAACTGTACACCTTTGCCCAATTAGGGGAAGAAGGGTTTGTTACGGTGGAAGTTGATGAGCACATTTGCAAACACAAGGCAGCAATAAGGTACAACGCAATCATTCTCAGCAGCATACAAAATTTAAAGAGTAGTTTTTTCCCTTAGGATTAATTTGGTTTGAGTGGAATTTAGTGTCAAGAAGGAGGCTTAAACTACAGGAGCTCTGTACAGATACTGATGAAACTACTGATGTAAAACGAACGGCACCTTTTTTATAAAGGCATGAAATACAAATGCGGAGAATTACGTGGAAAGAAGATAGGAGTAGATGCCTTTAGCTAAATGTAGCGAAATGAGTCAGTCCTCTTATCTAAGCGACAAGCTTAATAGATGTGGTTGAGATCCTTGTGCATTTCATGGAAAATCTCATAACGTTGGTAGACACTGCATTCATTTCATAGACAAATCTTTTAGTGATAGTTCGATAGAAAACTAGATCATATTGTTGACTTTGCATTGACCTTTGACGCAAAATAGCAAATGTACTAATAAGTCTTCTTCTGCGAAAACGACTGATTCTTATAAATTATCACAGCAGCGTTGTCATCTATATTTCGCGTCTTTGAGATTAAAGCTTCCTACAGAATAAGAAAACGTTCTCTTTTTCAAGTTTGCCTTTCCACCACGTTACTTTACAGAGGAACAGCATATCTAACCATCCACTATTCTTATAGTTGCTCCTGTGGTTAAATGTATTACCTGAGTTGTCTGGTGAGGTGACTTGATAATCTTCCTTTGAGAATTCCTATCGTTTGAAATGGACCAATACAGGTTGCAAGTTACAATAGGAGACTTTGATTGGTTCATTCTTCGTCTGAGGCAACCAGAAGAATGTTAGTAGCAACGACAAAAGTAAAACTTCAAGCCAAGCAGTCTCTATAGCCCAGACAATTATCAAGTGACCCTTATGTTTCAAATGACTGATTTAAATCATAACTCTATGTTTAGCGTACTGCATCTGATTGGGACAGAAATATTGGCGTGCTTTAGGATTAAAGCACTTTAACAACCAATGGGATAGTCTGATTATTATTTCTTAACGGCTGAATAGAAAAGGATGAACCAATTTGAAAACTACTTCTAACCGACTTCACAAAAGCTTAAGTTTATGATTGAAACTATTGTAACTGGCTAATTTTTAGCAATGTAAATTAGAAGCCTAATATAAATTAGTTAAATTACAAATTTAGTTATAGGGGGCTGCGCCCCCGAAACCCCACAGCTTTTTGAAGTCACGGTCATGGTTTTGTTGTTTCTACCTGACCCGTTTCAAAATATAGTACGTGCAGACTATAATCTGAGTATCTTTCTGATCAAAAAATATGAGGCGTACATTAAACCCTGAGTATCATTTAACACGACCAATTAGGTCCAGAATATTTTCCTTAATTTTTATACCCAAACTCTACATTGAATTGTTTGATAAAACTGCCCTTTCTGTTCAAATGGAAGCGAAAGACCCACCGGGTCACACCATATAGGGTCCCCTGGTGACCCTATTAGGCCCAAAATTTGATACAGCCTTAGTTTTTGTGTCTACAGTCAGTACGGAAAGTTTCATCTCTCTAGGTCTCTCTGTACAAAAGATAGTGTGGGTACGGACGGGACAAACGGATATCAAACTAGTCATATAAGCCCAAATTGACTGAGCTAAAAATTGTACAATGCACGCTTCAGGTCAACTTTACTCAAATTTAAATTGATTTGATATAAATGTAAAAATAATAATTTGATGCAGACCATGAATACGGAAAAAATTGAACATTGCAGATTTTCTGGGAATATACCCAATAGAGATAATGAAAAGGCTGCGAAATGCACACAGCAACGTCATTCGCAGTTTTTCCTAGTATTAGTTTTGCAATTAATTGCTGATGATTCCAAGTAAGAATTAGGTTCCAGGGATATTGACACCAGACATTTGTTTTAACCCTTCAACATATAAAGACTTTTTTCCCGGAAACCATAAATCTCAAATTGAATGCGCTGAAATTTTTTCAACAATGATTCTCTTTGCAGATTTATAACCTATCGATATTGGTTTATTAAGTAATGAAGGCTCTTATCAATTACTCTTAAAATTTGAGTATCTCTTTGCTATCTTGATACATATTTAAAATTTCCTTTCGTCAGCAGCCGTAAAGTCAAATGAAGTTGTATTTAGAATAGAAATACAACCGGGTTGTACTGACGCTAGTTCAACTCAAGAACTGCAAGTCCTTATTATGTCATAAGTTTCGTTAAAGAATGATATGTTCTTAGCAAAGACTCCAAACTCAGGGAGCTTTGAAATTGATAAAAATATGTACTCACACAAACAATCACTCGAAATTACACATAGGTGAGACAGAGAGGAACTACAAAGCCAGATTTGATGAACATTTAAAACACTCTCTTTACTCTAATACTCAACAATAAGCGATTGCTCTTTATGTTGCACAAAACCATGACCATTTTCCGGACATATCATCATTAAGACTCATCATTGGTGAACCAGCCAGAGATTCCCGTAAAATCAAAGAAAGTCCATATATCACAAACAGGATATGTAATGAACACGAATATGGGCATGAAAGGCAATTCAATTACTCTCTCTACTATCATTTCTTTACTGGAACCTCTTTAGACACCTTAGTCACTCTCATTCCTACTTGTATAATATTGGCGTGATGTCTCTTATTTTTATTTTGCGTATTTGCTCTTGAGAAAGATTACAACTGTAGTTAAAAGCTTAAGGAAATAGAACTTAGCTTACTCTCGTAACCGAAAAAGTATAAAGAATCATAGATTAATTATTGTGTAGGTACTATTATTACTCCTGTGTATCCTCCAAGGTGTACCTAAACTCAGATATCTGGTCATTAGCACGCATTAATGCTAACTTCATATCCCATGGGGTCTTATTAGTAAAGCCAAAATTTAGTTTTAGATCAACCTTAGAAAAACAGACAATAATTACATAGTTATTTATAATATTCTTTCTGTTACTCGTTGTTATGTAATCATTACGCGTAGAAGGAATATTCTGTGCCATTTTCACATATACCCATGCTCATATGTATATCCGAGGAAAATGTGGAATGTTAAGTCGAGTACTGACACAAAAGATAAGTCCGTAAAAGACGTGATGTAGTTGTATTGCATTAAATTTAATGCAATCACTTTGAATGGAGAAAAATCCGTCAAGATTAAAAATTTATTTCCGTAGGTTACATCCTTTACACTCCTTGCTTTGACATTATGAGACTGTATTTATCTCCTTTTACAAGGAAAGGGCAGATCAATATTGCATCCCTAAAATGTAGAATTAGAATTATATAAATTACGAAAAAAGAAAGTACACGTTGTTTATGGAAAAAGAGTATTAATTTTAACTTATCCATTGCTACCTTGTAGTTCTACTTTATTCATGAATATTAAGCAAATATTTCACATAAACAACATCAGAGGGAGTCATCCCTGTTGGACTGGCTGAGAGAGTTGGTGAATTCATTTGAAGAATGATTTTGTCGCTTGAAATTCCTGTATCTGCGGAAAACCTCGGCTGCAGTGACAGCAGATAAAAACACAATTACCGATATCACCCACAACCAGATATGTCCATGTTGGGTGGGTGGAGTTGATGTTGGGATAGTAGACGCTCCTTCTTCCCGATTGATTTCAGTCACGTTAGACAATACGATTGTGGGACTGATTGTTGTGGGAGGGGTCGTTTGTGTTGATGACATATTTAAATCGATGGTTTCCTTAGTACCTGCATATAAATTAAATACACGATTAGTATATTCATTAGATAAATATAGTCGTAAGCTTATTGGGTTGACTTACCGATACAATTAAAATCACAGAGACTTATTGACTTGCTGTGCTGCCACTTTTCAGGTTTAATTTCGTAGGACCTGGTTTTCTCGTCGTAAATTGTTTCGACAACTCCAGAGGCATTTTCGGAAATAGATTTGTATTTGCTGAAGCTCTGAAAAGCCTTTGAGCTTCCTTTGCAGGCTTCTTTTTCGTACAGCTGAATGCATGATGAATCAGAAAGACTAATTTGTCCTTTTGTTCCAACAAAAGCATTTGGAAAATTCATACATTCTCCAGTAATAAGCATGAATTTCTCGTAAATTTCAGCCCCTGTAAAATAATATCAGATCTATTTCTCCTATGTGTACAACACCGTTTGCGGAGGATGTTAAGTGGTTTTCATTATGTGTACCTGCATTAGTAGAAATAGTCACCTCAGTTAATCCATGTTCAAATTTAGGGCTAGAACAGTTAGCTCTGCAAGGCCCAAGCGAATTAATCGTGAATCCGTAGTATAATGTGTTATGATGGTATGTGTCTAAATATGTGGCTGCTAGACTCCCATTTCCAAGGCAACTGTAGTCATTGTAAACAATCGCACAAGATCCCATTGTGTCTATAGAAGCAACGTGATGGTCAAGTGGGTCACCTAAAAGTGACACGCAGGATGAGACATTCACAGTTTTTGAATCACCTGAACATTTTAATATAAAGTTTGAATGGATAAGCTTTATTTTGAATTAAATGTTAATATTTGGCTTGTTACCTGACAGATCTCTACGAGTGTACACTTTCACCGAATTAGGTGACGAAGTGGGAGTTGTGACGGAAGTTGCGAAGGCAATTTGCACAAAATAAACAGTGATAAGAAACCATTTAATCATTGCAAATAAAATATAGAAATTAAACTATGGGTTTTTCTTGAGTTTAGTCAGATTGGAGAAGCTAGTGTTAGGAATTAGACATAAGCTACAGAAGCCTTTGAACCACACTTAACGATTGAGACTTGAACTTGTGGAGTAAATCCAAATTCACGATGATAGTACAAAGGAGATAAGAGAACGAGACTACAGCCAGATGGGAAGAAGTGAGTTCTCTTATCAGAATGACAAGTTATAAATATGTTGCTTGAGTTGTCTATTTATTACCAGAGGAACTATCCTTAATTATATGAGTAGATACTATATGTTAATTACATTATTGATAACACGTTTATTAAGAAATTAGACAACCATCTTGCTATGCTTTAAAATACAAGCAAGCCTCTTTTTCAATTTTCTCTTTCCTCAACGAAAATTAGTTATTAACTATCTCTAAGGCAGATTGGTCTGAAAATGGTTGTTTTGATAAAATACCTACTGTCTGTTTGCACATGACAATTCAAACTGCTTTATTTGGAGCAATTCTGACTAATCAACTTCAGTATACAAGGACGTATGTTTGAATTGGAATTGCTTCGAATATTGTGAGAGGTCAGAGATCACAAAAAGTGACGTAAACTCTGCTTAAGCTAAAGTTCGTTCGGAAGAAGTTGATCTATATTTCTGTTCTAGTAATATATTTGCGAATATAGTTGCATAATCTGAAACAGGTTGTTCAGTAGTAAACATTTGAGGTAAGCCAATTCACTGATTCAGTAGTCACTAGCAGTCTGTAAGCTGTGAGGTGACCGTGATTTATAAGAGTGCAAATGAGTTTATCCCAAACCTATGACTCTCATGTTATTCACACTCATCTTAAATGAAACTGTCACCTGTTAAATCACCAACTGTGCTAAGTGTCATAAAAATATTGATATGTATTTATTCAGTAATTAACGCATGCTTCTATCAGTAATTTGTAAAACCATTGATGTCATCAAAATCATTGTAAATTTTTCCTTCGTCTGTACCCCCAACGTCCAGGGGAAGTTGATCTTTTTCGATTTCATTAAATAAAATTGGTTCGTACTGACGCCTGTTTGTCCCTAGAACTATTAATCCGTCTCTTGTCATACTGCTCATCATGGGTCGAACTGCTCTCAGCACAACTTCGAAAACGGACGGAGCTTCGAAACAGAAAATATGTTATTAATTAATGTGTTGCTGTAATTATCTAAGAGTGAACTAGAACGAGATAATTCTTCTTTAGCAACCCATGGCAATTTTATATCCTTGGTAGTCTTCACATAACGCCAACACTCTCAAATAGTTCAGAATTAGATGATCGAAGTATTAATGGATAATTATGTACCCATTTTGCGCTTGCTGAAAATCATAATTTCTTACTATTCACGAGGTATATTTTGTGCCCCATTCCTGGATACCTCAGCTCGTATGTACTCACAAAGGAAATGTAGAATGGAATGCCTGCAAAACGTAAGTAAATATCCATCAATGTAAGCTTAGACACATTTAATTAATTTGTTAAGGAAATCGTCAATATTACATTGAAGACAACCATTTTGCGTGGCGGAGTATCCAGCAAGATTAACAATTAGGTTAAGTTGAGTGACATTCCTGCCTTCTTGTTGATATTGCCAGACTTTATTAATCCCAAGTTCAATATAGCGATCGATATATCGCATCATTCTTGCTCGTTCTCCGCTGATCACCGCTCTTCGGAAATCCCATGAGCCCAAGTTAATAAAAGAAACTGAAGAAATTCAACATGGAAATCAGGGTGAATGCGGAATCAAGTTTAGGTGATAAAATTGAGGCTACAGCGAGATATTTGTTCTCGCTTTTTTATTGAGAAGACTTTGGATCAAGTAAACTTACTTGGCCTTCCTTTTTTGTCAACTCCATCAATCCAGAATTTATACCGCTTTCCATAATCCGACCAGTCTTCCTGGTCAATCGTATCCATACTGTTTTTCTCTCTCCACTCTAAATTCTGTGCAAAAATAAACAGTAAGAAAACTTCTACATAGTTTGAGCATGGTAAAATGTACTCTCAATCTTTTCCCAGGGGAAATTAAATTATGATTTATCTTAACGCATTTTTTCAAAAAAGCAAATTTTTACACTTCAGAAAGGAATCCACTTATTCCCTCAATTTGTGTAGTACTCAAGAGATTGCTTCTGAAACGGAAGATTTAACCTCTTTTGTGAGGATTACTTTATAAGGGGCATTAGTTATTTCGAAGTTTCAATTTCAACAACTTAACTGATAATTCAAATGAAACAAATTTTTACCTCGAAGAGCATATTTCTTGCAAGGTTTACATCAAAGTTCCTAGCTGAAAATAAGATTGGAAATATGTTTGACTACTCACAAGTACAGGTAAGTAAATGTATGTTAAAAGATGGTTAACCTCTAAGCCATCGAACAAGATAAATGTCCTTCTTAATGTAATCATGGGAAATCCGAGTGTGGGGACGTCAGGAAGGTCAGGAGCAAGATAAGGCGAGTGAGAACCCGAACGAAGAGACTCAACCTCAAATCCCG
>JAQGAC010002115.1:0-11260 GCA_034696585.1 Isotomurus maculatus
CGATGATTAGATGTAGTAGCGTGCGTTTATAAGTTGAATTAACATTATAAGATTAAACAATTTGATTATGATTCTCATTCAAAGAATTGTATATAATAAACTATAATAATTATAATTATAATAGTATAATATTTATAGAAATGCAAAATTACCAATGAAATGGAACTTCAAAGCGAAGTGCGTAAACAATAATAATCTCGAATAAGAGCCTGCAACCTTCAATCAAACCACATTTTTGTCGTCATAATATAAAATATAAGGGTATTCAGTGGAAGAACTGAGTTGTTTGCAAGTTTGCAACTCACTTTGCGTCACTTACATCTAAATTTTGTAACCACAAACTTTCTATTGATTCTTTCGTAAACCTATCAACCTGTCAAAGGCTGCGACCTTTACGTAATACACACCTGATATTCCAGCTTTTGCTTTTCTTATACTCACCTATACAACATGTGTTGATTGGGAGCTCTGATGATTGATTGATTGTTTTCTCGTTCCTAGTATATACTAAAGATGGATTAATTTAAATGGCGAATTTCAGTAGAGTAAAAATAGGTGAACTGTGAACAAGTTTTCGTCCCTCTAGGAATTTGCAACAGGCTCGTAGACAACTACACTATAAGAAGGAATCCTAATTCAGCCATATGGATGCGTATTGGCGAGTGATTTCTATGTTCTCTGTTGACCAGATCACATTTTACTTGGAATATTATTCCATCCTTTTCCTCGTAATACTCCACTCTTGACTCTTGTACTCCATCCATTTACGTATGTTATCTTTTGTATTACATCACCAACCACAAGCTACTTAAACCCTCTTTAAGAACTCATTATCTATATAGTTTGCATTCATAATTCACACATTGCTTTTTCATTATTAGAAATCTCGGCAAAATCTCCTATCTCGCTCATAATTAATGGGGTATATTGCGACAGCGTTCTAAAGGCTTTAATTAGATTTTTAATTAAACGTAACCCCATCAAACTCTATCTGTCTGTACAGTCAAGATATATGCAACACTTTAAAGTAACGTAGGACAGTTTTATCGTCAAATACTAGCTTCCATTACAAAAAGTGCTTTGGATCAATTGATTGTACAGCATGTGTAACTTGTATGTTGAACATGCATGTTCTCCCCACAATCCACACCCAACGTACACATTACATTATAGTAGACATAGACATGACAAATTAAAAAAATTACACAAATTAACCCGTATGTATCATATCACTTCGGTGTTAATTTGAATTTGTCAAGAGTATCAGGAAACAAAGCCTTATAGATAATCAAATGCTCCTGTGTTCTCATGCTTCGATCGATTACATTCTGTCGATTCTGTGGGGCTTTTACATTAGTCACGCAGTCGGTCATCGGTGCTGGAGTCTTTACTCCTGGTTGGAGTGCATTACCTTTCTGCCCTAGAAAAAGCTTTAAAAGCTGTTCGTGATGCTTGGCACTGGTTGGCACACAATATTATTGTTATGATGGAAGACTGAAAGATGGATGTTATAATATTGTGGACGAGGGGAGAATTAAGGGAAGGTAGGAGCCTTTAACGATGAGATGCAGTTGATGCAAATGTTCGGAAGATATGAGAGAGGAGGGGTGTCGGGTGATGGTGAGTGGATGGAGGGCAGACCTGATGGCTTCGGGCAGAACTCGTTGCTCAGGCAGCCACAGCCAAACAAAGAACAAAAGAGCCTTTATGTCTTCGAGGGATCCGTCCGTAATCCTCCTCAGTCTCCACTGCCACAAAGACACTTACTACTTCGCTCTCCCTCCTCCAGCCTTATCGGTTCTCCACGACCTCCAAACACCGTTTCCAAACCTCTACGGATAACCTCGGGTAAGCTGTCACTCGTACTAATCAGAGTTTGCGGAAATTCATACGGAAATCCGCACCTGAAAACAAATTCAGGGTAGAGATGTATTCACTCAAGCATTTTTTCCTTTGTGTTTCAGATTAAGCTTTCTGTGAAATCTCTAAAAACTTGTGCAGTTAAGATGAGTTCTCCTACAAGCACAATTCAACCTATGGACACTGGAGCTGATGGGGTCAACTTGAATATCTCAGCCTCAGGTGAGAAGGAGCTACGAATTTATTGGCATTATTGAGATTTAAGTGGCTAAGTTGATGAGCGATGGCGATTTTGAATGTATACTCATTGTTCGGTGTTTATGGGATTTTAGAACAGGCTAAAGGAGGTGTGAAATACGATCTGGTAATTGCTCAACCCGCGTCGAACACTCCACTTCGAGCGCTTTCCCCTACAGGGACTAAGAACATCATGTCTGCTGAGATGATACGGCAGAAGTTGGACATGGCTGCTCTCAGGCGTCAGGTAGGTCACTGCGATGATGGGATGGGGAAAAAACTTTGAAGTTAATGGTGTGATGTACCTGTAGTCACTGGAGTCTGAGAAATTAGCCTCAGTCTCTGAAAGACTGAAGAAGATTGAGGAAGCTGCTAATAGGCGGGCAGAAGAGGAGTCTAAGTTCATTCAGTGTACGAAGGAGGCCTTAGAAGGAAAGATGGAGGCTTTCATCGAAAATCGGGAGAATAAAATGGCAGATCTTAAGAACAAACTCGTGAATCATGTGAGTCAACAAAACGTTGTACTTTGTTCTCCACATTGTAGATTGGGGATGATTACTGATGAAGTGTTATATCCGTTGCAGAACACAACCCGCCTTCTGGAAGTGCGACAAAACTTGGAAGCCAATATTACTGAGTTTGAAAAGAAAGCTGAAGAAGATTTGGCTAAGAAGTTAGAAATTGCGGAGCAGAACCGCGAGAAAGTTATGATGTCTAAGTTGGAACAACTGAAGAAGCATGTAAGCCTCACAGTCCTTCTGGTCTACATAATTCGTAGCATTTTCATAAATATGATTTCCATTTCATGATTTGGTTTATTTCAGGAGGAAAAGGTTGAGCAAGCTAGGAATCTCAAACGGAACTCAAGCCTCATGGAAGGAAGTGTCGACGAATCTGTTCAAGTTTCCAACTGAACGTTTCCAAAAGTTCCCTTTCCCTACTTTCACGTGCGCTTAGAAGCTGATTAACTGCCACTTCTCGCACATTTAAACCCGTACTGAAAATTATCCCACCAAACAACTACAGTTAGAAGTGAAAACCTTGTTACCCCACCACGTGAAATGCTCCTACAAATTAGAGTTTAGAGTTTATCTGCTGCTTCAGTACAAAAGTAAAAGTTCACTGTATTATTCACCAATGGCTTTTACCGTTCAAAATTGAATAACGCTTATCTTCCACTCAAAGAGCTTTCATAAACTGCCTCTACTTTGCAACATTGTAATTGCATTCGTCTGTGATTTATTGAACAGAAAATTGTGAAATATTTTTAAAAACATCAAGTGTATGGGTACATAGATTGAATAACGTTATTACGCTTCCTCTAATCACAAAATGATTATGAATGCGAGAATAGAAGTAAGTTATTTAGCTACTATAAATGTATCACTAATCATAAATAATGCTGTGAAAAATACAATTAATAGAAAGTAGCTTTGAGACTGAAGATGTGAAAGCCGTTTTCGTAGCTGAAACTTATGGCACCAGTGTAAACTTGTAATTCGTATTAATTTCTGATTATAGGAAGTTTAGAAATAGTAGCCTCGGTTGTCATTTGTAATTTATATTACAGATGTACAAGGGATTTCCAATGATTCTCAATTTGTACACAAATTATTTAGAGCTAGGATTAAAACCCAGTGTTGCTTTAAAGTAAGCCGAATTGTACACAACTTGATGTAATGTGAATTCGGAATGTGCCCTCTAATTGCTCACAAATCTTAAGGTGTGCAGAGGAAATGGTTGAAACATCTCTGGTGTTTCCCATTATTAACCTTTGCCAACCTTTAGCTGGCAGAATGTCTCATTATACGTATGTTTATTGAACATTCAATTATTCAGAAGCTTTCATACAAATAAGGTACTTGCTGTAAACTATTGAAATTAAATTATTGTAATGCTTCTCAATACTTGTGTAATCCATGTGATATCTTATTTCACCGTATGCGTATTTATAATAACCTCTGTCTACACAGCTACAGAGTCGTTCTGACTAAACCCGAATATAGGGGACAAAAGCTGAGAAACTGAAGATTGAAGAAAAGTTCAAATGGAATGGAGGAAATAGTTGGATGCTACGGTAGGTACAGACAGACATGTGTGGTAGATTCAGGCAAATCTTGCCAAAGGCAACAAGTGTTATAGACGAGGAGGTAGATCTGTCGGAGAAATAATACCTCGGATTCCACTATGAACACTTACTTGACATATGGTTTGTTACCCCAAGAAAACTTGCTGAGCCGCAAGCTATTTAGCATTTTATTTTATTCTTCCACCTTGCAGCATATTTAAATTGTATCTGATCGCAAAAGCGCAAATATTTTAAATCTTTACATGACTGCTGTAGGTTAGAATTAGAAACTTTCCATCTCAGTTGAAGAGGTCCTTCAGTTTCTGATCGGACTAGACTTGATGTTAACAACTTTTGACAGTTGAGTGGAACATTAATTTAATTGACTTACAGTAGTTAGAGTTAGAAATAACATCACGATGCCCATCTCCATTTCCACGCGAGTTGTTCGGGATGTATTGTTCCTGGCTGTGCTCATTCATTGTGTATCCGGAATATACGAGGATGCACCTGGAATAGCAATGGACTACAAGGTACATTAAACATTAAATGCACTGCAATCAGTGCAATTCGCTCAGTACATAATGTTAACATTATTTACCATTCATTAATGTGACAGTTGGATATGACTTACACATTGTACTTTTTTTCTGAATAAAACAACTTTTTCAGATTCACATAGACGCTGGGAAAGAAGATTGTTACTATCAGTATGTGCATCCAGGGTCGACTTTGTACGTGGCATTCCAAGTGCTCAGGGGTGGAGATGGCCAAGCCGGATTCGCTGTAAGACATCCAAATGGAAATATCGTTCATCCCTACGCATGGAAAGCTCAGTCTGATTATCAAGAAACTTCCTCCGCTGGTGGATATTATGGAGTCTGTGTAGACAATCAGTTTTCAAGATTCGCTTCGAAATTGGTTAACCTGTATATCACTACTTTCAGGTATATAGTCTGTATTTAAGACAAAAACAATTCGATAAAAGTGAAGATATCAGGACTGAAAGGGTGTTATATTTCGTTTCACAGATACGATGAATGGGAGAAGTACACAAAAGAACTTGAAGCCTTAGATATTCATGTGACCAACTTCACAACGATTATTTCAAGTGAGACATGTCAATTACACCTCCTGTGAAATTCAGTACGAAATATCTAAAATCTTGTCCCTTGTTATCGCGTGTGTTTAGATGTCGACCAGAGGGTGGGATCGGTACTGCAACTTCTTCACAATTCTCGAGCACGAGAAGCAAGAGACTTCGCTCTTCTTGAAGACAACCAATCTTATGTGTCTTTCTGGTCGGGATTACAATGTGTCATAATTATGGTTACAACTGGAGTGCAAGTTTACTTTGTCAGGAAACTTTTCGACTCAAACTCTAGTGGAATGAAAGGCAAAGCTCGTGCATAAGCCTGAAGCAATCGGAGACAGTCCAGTACCTGACCTGATGACTGCAATCTCTTTTGTTTTGAGTCTGACATTTTATCCATTTTAGAAAAATCTAATAACTACACTAACAGCTCAACGAATTTTATCAAGACATTCCAATCTGATCTTTTAAAGAGACTGTGAAGTTTCATATTTTATGATTTCGAAGTTGTTGTGCGAAATAATGAAAATGTTAAAGGTGGTGCAATTGGTGCAAGCAATCAGTTTATAGACTCATTTTATAGAATCAAATATTTATATTTCTGGGTTTAACAATGCAGTTTGATAAAAAATTGCATACTTCTCTTATGCTTCTATTTGATGTATTATTATGTGCAATTTGAGAAAATTACGTTTTGTTCACAGTTAAAAATATTGTATTACTGACTTATACTCATGTGTTAAAGTGATGTTCGATACATTCCAGTCGATTGTTAATTTTGCCAATTTTGCGCAAGGCGAATGTTAAAAGATAACATGGAATATATATACAAGGATTTTTGAATCTCCTAAATAAAAACGATTTGTTGGTATTATAAAAATAGAATTTAGTGTTTTCATTATAAGTCACTTGTTCGTGTAATGTAATACTCAATTCTCAAGTATTTTTCTGTTGAGTCTGGGTATTGAATAGGTAACTGGACACGGCGAGTGAAGAAGGTAATTTTACTGTGAATTCAAAAACAAAATCATCGTCTTCGCCCGTTATTGACTCTGCCCGGGCGCCCTGCTGGCCCCGCATAAGTCCATGGTGCCCACAGCCTAGAAAATCTGTCGAAACGCACATAAAATTATCAGTTGCCATCCACTGTTTGCTACGCACAAAATATTTTTACAATAAACATTACCTGGGATTTATAACCCCCCATCGAACTTCATTATCATCAGGATCAGCGGCCAGTTCCTTTGGGCTGGTACTTGAGGAAGGAAGCTCCAGTTTCTCAAAATTTCTGGTTGGGTTTCCTAATGCGATTCCAACCAAAGATAATGCCAAACCGAGAGCAAGGACTTTGCAAAGTTCCTGAAAATAAAACTAGGGTATAAATAAAATTGATTTTATTAGTCGCTTTCGGGCATGGCAGATTTATTGAATTTACCATAATGGCTACAATCAAATTTCAAATCAAAGAATGATCTGAATGAGCAGTTTAGTAAAACCAAGTGAGAACGATACTGATTGCTACAAAACCTCATCGCGAACTTCAATTTATACTTTTTTAAAGCCGTTTGCAGCCCTTGACCTTAATTAGAGCGACACACTAATAGAAATGATTCAACCTTCTTCCGTCAAAAATGCGTACACATCGAACGGGTTATTTCTTTCCACTAGGCGCATTTTACTGGATCCAACCTTGAAAGCATTTTGATTTCAAATCTACCCATTTTTCGTTTGAATTTAGTCACCTCATCTTGCATTCGTAAGCGTCCATCCTTTAACGACTCGCCTTGGTGTCCTGGAGAAGTTTCACCTAATTACCCTACTTTCAACTTGTGCACAGTAATTGCATGCAAATATGCAACGTATATTATGATTACTGATTGCTCACACTAAAAATTGCATGATGGCAGTGCGAAGTGTGTGAGTGACTAACAATAAGAGGTATTCCCTAAGATGAGACATATTTAGTTCCATTCAACTTTTTAAGGACAAAATGAGTCAAGAACGTCATCTGCTTCTTTAAAAATCACAATTAATGTTAATATATAGGTTAATTGAGCTCAGTGGTTTTCCAACCATTCAACCTGTGTGTTTTGTTACGTACTTATGTTGTGCTGCTATTTCTGTCCATCCGTGTTTAGCATCACTGAGCTTAAAAATTACATCAATCTTAAGGATGGTAATAGATGCCACAAACTAGCTCACCCACGCACAAAATAAAATGATCTAGCGTGTACAGGAGAAAGTTCTTTGAATACTCTGGAAAAAAACGTGCAAATCGGCTAATATCTCAGCTCCATGGTCCATGACACATAATACGTGTTGGCTCACTTGTAGCTGTGATATGAAATTCTCGGCACTCCTCCGCGAAAAGCCTATCTTAGGGTTTGACATTATCATGTCAATATTTTCAATTTCGCATTACAGGAGAGGGAGTAAAAAGGAATTCCACAGGTACTTAGGAGTTTCCAATTTCAATCACAGGAAAGAACGGAATTTCGTGTGGGATTAGAGCTTACGAAGGATGGATTTTGACACCAATGATGATAGATGATGATAAGGTGGAAAACCTTTCAGGGAAATTAAAAAAAGATCTTATCCTCTCTGACCTCTGATCATTTCCTTTGTGCCACCTAGTCTCAGTGGCAAGTGGGTCTGAGATTTCATGGGTGTGAGGTAAAAATCAACAACATGGGTGTCAGGAACGAGCCAGTTATTTAATACGTAAAATCTTCAGCTCTTCCTGTAGTGTAAATCTAATGTGCGGCGGATGCAGTCCTGAATCTGATAAATACTTTGTCCAGTGCCCATCCTGTTCTCAATAAACCTACTACTATTCCTGGATTTCCAGGAAGTCACCTCTCCGATATAAAACCAATTACTTTAATTGTAAATCTTCCCTCAAACCAATAATTCCGTTTGAATTGGATCACACAGGTGTTACCATTTGTTTGATAAGGTCACTTCAGATCTTCTTCGAAAGTAGGCAATCGCACACACTCATTGCGATTCGGTTTCGCAGTCGTAAATATAAAAGACGACAGAATCGCAGTGGACGAGTAACCAAACCAGGTGCAGCTGGAGAAAGCGTTGTCTCCTTTTGCCCCTAAGGATTGCAGAGATCATGAAGGACGGCATTGTGACCCAGTTCTTCATTTTGTTTTTGGTTTCATTGTGTCTGGCATCTTGCTATTCTCAGGTTGGCTTTCCATTTACCAAATTCTCTAAAATGACGGGGAGTGTATGTAAAATTGAGTGGATTTTCAGATTACCTTCTCCAGAACTTGGGTACGTGGAAAGTACCCGGGGGATGATCTTACTGCAGACCCAGCAGACGAGTCGAATCCAGCTTTTTTAAGGGCTGCTAAAGGAGGCTTTAATGGGCTCCGTAGTGAACAGGTTTGTAAATTTTGTAATTCAACCTTGAAGTTCATGAACTGGTTTATTCTCAAACGTCTCGAATTCCACAGATTTACCCGAGGTCTCCGAAGTCTCAAATAAATCTCAACACCCGAGTACTTCAAGACCTCATGAGGTCATGGAAGTCATCCAACTTAAATCGTTACAAGCAACTGAGCATACCTGTCCTGGAAGACAGTGACATGAGTCCTTCTCTCCAATAAGTTCATGTTCGTCTTCCCTTTCTTAGTCGACGCTCGTAGTGCAAAGTAAACGGAAGCCAGTCTGATACTTTCCATTTGTTTCCTTGAATTAGAGACGTTTAATATTATAATAATGTATGCATGTTTTATTGCCACGATTGCCACTTTCATTTCAACTCTCTTCTCGTAGTGAAAAGCAGAAATTGCCAATACAGACTTCAATATGTGAAGAAAACTCCACAAAACCACACTTTTAACTTGGTCTCCTGTTCGTAGGCAGGAAAGGTACCATTCGTGAAAATAAAGATTACGATGTTCATAACAGAACTAAAGCAATACCAAAAAGGAATATTCGGTAGGAATCTTATTTATTTGCATTATTCTCACAATCATACATAATGTTGATCTTGTAGCGATCAAAAAAGCTCATGGAGTATCGTAAACCGATGGCCGCATCCTTCACCTGCGCAAACAATGAAAATTATTTTCATAATAGCTTGAATTGATTCCATAAGCAATATTTGTAACGGCTTGGTGGCTCACTTTTGGAATGATAGTTTTCACTCCATGCTTCTTTTGAAATGCGAACGGGCTGTAGTGCATAATACTCGCGTAGTCGTAAGGAACTTCATAAGTTCGAGAAAAGGGATTGTCGAATGTGTCGAAATTGTGCCTTGATTCTGCAAAGTATAATTCCATCAATAGGACGGTCAGGGGGCATATTATAGATGCCAATTAGAACTGCTATACAACTAAATAGATCTTACCTGGCTTGACATTTTCTTGATCAATTCGAACAAATTCGTCTCTGTCTGGACGCGATTGCTCGTGATAGAAGCCCAGGGCATGAATTAGTTCATGAACGATTGTCCCATAACGCATGCAGTTGGCGTTCATTAACAAATCCTAGTTTAAATTTTTAATTTCAGTTAAATAGTGTGTTTTTAAAAGTTGCCGTTTGCTGTGTGAGTAGTTTGTTGTAACCTGCGATCCTCCAACCCTGCCGACCTTAGAGCTACATTGATTTCCAGGTCGTGCGAAGATATAATCCTTCATGTGAGGTTGTCTCGGAACAAACTTAATGCAAGTTCCACTTGAAATCTCATCCATCGCTTTGAGGAAGTCTTTCTTTTTGTCTTCATCTTACAAGGTTTAGGTCATTTTTACTCAATCGACTTGTTCTCCAATAAAACATGTTAGTAAAATGTAATCTTACCAAACTCCTTGGATATTTCATACGGAACAACTCCTCCTTCCCATATTTTAATTGAAGTTCCTCCGGTAGACTTAATTTGCTGATGCATTTTCTTGACCTCTTTGGCAGTCATCAAAATATCTCCATCATAAACCTTCCCTACTGCACATTCACTCACTCCAATCCCAAATAAAAAACACAGTAAGATCAAATTCATGTTTGCCCTGTTCATTTTACCTGAAGAAAACATAAATTCGAAGCTAGTAATAACTCGTGTATCTTCCTATTCCTTTAGACTTTAAATGCAACCCTACATTTTTTAACCCAAGAAACACTCCCAATCCCTCACCGGATATTCAAGGAAAGAGGAAAACGCAAATTTCTTCGGTCGGATTGAGCTCATTAAGAAAAGTTTTCAGGAAACCACTCCAGCAACCACAAGCAGCATTTTAATTACGGAAAATGGGGTTGAAGAGTTGAAGTAGACATCGTGGGCCCATGCCCAGTGACAACATATCACGACCATTTCTTATATGCCCATAAATATGAAACTATACAAGGTAGTATATTATTGTTTAGTACGAACAATATTATTACATAACTTTAATATTTCATAGTTTTCATGTTCCCATCTCCCATGGCCTTGATGAAAAGTTGCTTTTTAATAGTGAATTAAAATTTTACTCGTGAGGGGTAAGGTGAGACACGTGAAAGGCGTTCTTGTCATTCAGCAGAGCGAAAGCGAAGTTTTGAGAGACCAAAGCAAAGACACTTTTCTGTTCTTGATTTTTGATCTCACGAAGATTTCTGCGGAATCAATTCGAAATATTTCGAAATAATGTTCATCACGTTGTTTTTTTAAGATTTTCGTTTTTATACTGCAAGAAGGAAGCAATAACTTATTATTAATACTTTGTAACGAAATGGATTACATCAAATTTTGTTCTGTGGACGAAAACCTCAAAGATCCATTGGAACTCCAAGTAATTATTTGTGACTTTTTAAATTGTTGAGGTTATTGCTATTTGTATATTATTTCTTGTTTCTTTGAACAGCATCCTGCGTGTTTCTATTGCAATGGGTACTACGGACCTTGCTTCGGAGAGCCTGTGTGCGCGACATGTCATGACTTCATGTATGCAGAGGATTTCGAACAGTTTCATAGTGTGTCTTCATCGAGCGGTTTGTATCAGCCGGAGGTATGTATA
>JAQGAC010002116.1:0-11255 GCA_034696585.1 Isotomurus maculatus
GAGCCAACCGACAACTACCAACGAACACAGCTGAGAGAAGAAAGAACAGGCGCGACTCCGCAATACCGCCAAATTCAAAAGTTCTCTCCCTAGAGGGCGTGCAATGTTATTGTTATTGCTTCGTTACCTCGTTCACTTCTCCCCGATTCCTTCCAAATGCTGTATACTTACTACATTCATTTTCCACGCTACAAGTTTGGACAGCTCCCAATTGATTTTTATTTTCTATTCCCAACAAATTTATGCTACCAAACTAATCTACACATGATCAATAGTATCATCCTCACTTGACTCAAAAGCTGAGCTACCAGCAACTCCGAGTCCGAAGTCGTGAAATGAAGCAGTGAATTCTTGTTCGCGTAGTGTAACGACTCCCTGTTTTGCATTAAGAATTGATGACTTTTCGGTATCCTGGAGGAGCTCACTTCCACTTATAAAACTGGAGTTATCTTTCACCATCGATGCATCGTTTTCTTTCCCGTATTCCAAATCATCGACAAAGATATCATCCATGGATGTACGCTTAGCCAGGAATAAAGATTCAGGTCGATATCCCACAGGACTCGTTAAATCTTTAGGATTACTCGATGTGCGAGGCTCTCCTGGGGTCCTTAAGGGATCCATTTGAACATTCCTGCACCTCTTACTCTTTGGAATGTGCCGGATAGGAAAGTTTTCAGGGCTATTATTTCCTCCGACTGGATTCAACCCCGAATGGTATGTTTGGGGTGACCTGCGACAAATACTTCCAGTATGAATCAGTGTCGTCGACTGAGCCCTGTGGGACACCCGATCTGCTCGTGTCAACATTCCGTTTATCTCTACTGCAGGATGAACTATGGGACATCTTCGGGTTCGAAAGCATCTTGCCCACTTCAAAGCTTCTCTCCGGAAGTGTTCGTTGAACCAACAGTAGATAAATGGATTCACCGTACAGCTGGACCTAGTGAAGGCATCAAAAGAGTGAACTAATAATGAACTGCAAAGGATAATTAGCACATTCGTGCATAATCAGTTTCCATTATTACATTGCGACCAAGTGACAAATCAGAATGGCTATGGAGTCGTGCCGCACCAACGAGAAATGAGTCAGAAGATGGTAAATATTTATAGGAGCCCAGGAGAAAGCAAAGAATACTACAGTGATGACCAGCATCTTTATCGTCTTCTTTTTTGCTCGTGACTGAGCAGCCATTTGTCTTGGTGTAGTTGATCCTGTATTCATTCACCATCACCAGTTAAACTATGACACTCATCTTCAGTAAAACATGTTCACTGTTTGTTAAGTTCATGTACTCTATACCCAAGGCTGAAGATCTGCTCCTTAATCTCTGCATTATAGCGAAATATGACGTCGACGTGAAAGCCAGGGGAATGAGATACTGCGCCAAGAAGGTTCCCACAGTCAACCATCGTCTTGATGACATCGAATCAAAGTCTGCTTGGCACCGTCGAACAACTCGGACAGTGAGAATTGTCACAACCTAAGAGAATGTTTGACACATAAGCCATTAGCTTTTATACTTCTCTCGTCAACACATCATCAAGTTTACATTACTTTACACAATTTTATAATTATAAATAACTACTCCGTTTACACGAGAATGAGCCATGATGATCTTAAAACTTCTTTACTGCTGACATTTACTGCAAAATTTATTACACAATTAAAACTAGATTGTCGTTCTAGGCTGCAGACGTATAGACTCAGTTTTATGATGATAAGGCACAATATAAAGTATTCTTAAATATGCAAATCCTTCCGGGTGTTTCCTGAGATTTCTACGTAAGAAACTTTCCCTTAAAAGAGCTTACTTTGTGGTGAATCGCGTAAGGAAGCGAGAGAACTGCTGAGACCATCCAAATCACAAAGACCAGTAAAATTCCGTGGGAGCTTTTCATTCGCTTTCCGAGCGGATTCATTATCACCTACAAATGCATTCCTTTGTTAAATAGTCCTGGGAAAGTTACAAATTATTCAAATCACCGCAATTAGTTTCACATTACCGAATATCTGTCAATTGCGATCACAGCCATAGTTATCGAAGTTACGTATACCGAAGTAACCTGAACAAAGGGTACAGCATGACACAAAACCGATCCAAAAGGCCATTCAGACAAAATTACTCTTGCAGCACTGAAAGGAATGTTCAGAGTTGCCATACAAAGATCAGCCACTGCCAGGTTAGCTAGGAGAGCGTGTGTTAGCGTGTGAAGTCGTCTACTTCGAATTACCAACTTTAAAACAAACCATAAATCGGTGAATTTCTATTATGTAGTGTTTTTGTTTTTAAGTACCAATCCCAGTATTACCTGAACTACCAAAAGATTCCCCACAATCGAAACACATCCAATCAGCACATACGAAAATATAATCAAGAAATGTTTAAACTGCAAAGAACTTCCAGATCCATCACTTAACAAATTGTTAAGGTCGGCAATGTCATCCATAGTGAGGTTGAACTCCATTCCAGCGGAGTTCTTCACACTCACACTACTCAACACAGATTCTTCAGAGGCTTCATTACTTTTATGACCTCCACTTCCAGTGAAAGACTGACCCAAACCGTCACCTCCACTTGGATCCAAACTCATTTTCAGCACTTCAATTAACTCTTCCAGATGTCTTGACAAAGCACTCTTATCCAGATATTCATTTGTAGGCGATGAAGCAACTCCATAAACTTCTGAAATATTCCGGGGAACTTGAGACTCACTCAGCTCCGAGTAATTATTATTCTGAGGAATGTCAGAATACACAGATTTCGGTGCGAAGGAAAAGTTTCCCACAATGTAAGACGAGTTTTCTCCTTGAGTCTCAGATGAAGTAAAATTATGCACAATTCCTATGTCACTCCGCGTGAAGATATCGTCTTCAGAGCTCATGTTACTCGTCACTCTACTTCCCAGCCCAAACCCAACTGCTTCTTCGTCTTTCTCCAGTTTAACATACGCTTGTCCAGTTGTGTCAAAAGTTTCTGGGAGAGAAAGTTGGAATCCATTTCTCGGGGCTGATTCGGACGCGTCTGGATTTGTAAATGGAGTTGGATACAAACGAAGTAAAATTTCTCTTAGCTTTTTTACTAAAAATGCATCCGTGTATGTCATCCTAAGCCTAACTGAACTTGGCAATTAGTGAATTTGAAACTAAAACCTTGTGCCAGTTGTTCTCCGTGGACGCAGATTATTTGGATCGACTAATTTCTTTAGAAATTCACCAAACTAGAGGGAAATAGGAAATGACGGTCAGAAAGAAAAGTCCAACTTTGTTTGCTATAGGACAAGCAGAGGAGAATGTTGTTATGTGCAATCAGGCCAAATGAATAGTGACGACTACTCAGAAGAGTCTACGAAACATTGTTTCACGAGAATTTGGTGAAGGAGAGAGAAAGCAGCTCAGCAGTCCTTTCGGACGGAACTATTCACTTTCACAACTTTGGCTGAGATCTCCTCGTCTTCCTCCGAGAAGACCTTCTTCAAGATTTAGGTTTGACCATTATGTGCGAATCGTACTTGATCCCTGGACCAAGTGATTTCCCATTTCCCATGCAGTAGCACCCCTGACATTGAACCAGGAGGAGAGGTACAAAGTAGATAGACGAGCACTTGATTTCTTTATACAGTTTCGTAAACCTTTCCACAGTATTAGGTGCTTTGTAATTACTGTGGAAAGAAAGCTGATGCTTGCATAAAATGACATATGGTTATGGTCGATTTTAATCTTTGACACACAAGTAGACTGTCCATAAAAGTAATGTGCCCATGGTTTTACTTTTTACATGGAATTGAGATTGCCTACCATTTCAGAATCAAAAGACAATGTGACACAGACTCAATCGTCCCGAGAGAGAACCCCAAAATTGGGAAAGTAACTTGATGATAAACTGCACAGGCCAATGTTGAAGGAGAAACTTTCTGACTTTCACTACGAGATAATAGTCCCCATCAGAGATCTTAAGAGTTGATAGAGTACAAAATCGGACAACTAACTTTCTCGTACCATTCTCATAAATAAACTTGTACACACATAAGAGTAGCATGATTACTTTTGCTGGACTACCAACTACCAACAATTTCCAGCGCAATCGAGGATTCCTTTAAAGAACAATTTAATCTTCACAGCCTTTCGTGCTTTAGACAAAACCAAGACCGAAGCATGCACAGTGACCTTCCGCTTCAGCAACTTGTATGCAGTGTGACTTGTTTAAACAAGGTCATGTCACAATTATACACAGACTTCTGAGCTTATTCAGCTTATATACTGTTGGAACTCTTTTAATGCAGGCTACCAAGTAGACCGAAGAATTCCCAAAAGTTTTTAAAAGAAAGACCCATTCATATGCAAATTCCAATTGTGCATCAAATGACACAAAAAGCGACGAGTTCTATAAAAAAGCTTGATTTTAAACATTTTATTTCTCATATTTAACCTCAGACAAATATAGGTAGACAGGGCTTGTTAATCATTCCCCTTAGCGTCATTCCCCCCAAGCCAAAGCCCTAATATTCCGTTTCAATTACTTCTGCAAAGTTCTTTCGACAATGACATAATCAGGAATGGTATTATGAATGTATGAAGAAGTGTGAAGATGGTTCAGTAAGGCACAATTGTATATATATTTAATCACATAAATCATGTATAATGAACCTACACTACAAAAAACCTGAATGAACGTGTACAATTGGTTGAATTCTTGTTCGTACTCAGTAAATGGTAGCTGCACACTAAAATAGGATTAAAAGCATTGATGGCAATTCTGTATTACACTCGACTAGATGTACAAATAGAAATAAATACAAATTACTAATAAGTTTCAACATTTAAATCCGTCTCCTCTCTGCATTGGTGTTCCAGGAGATTACAGACTTTTCATCTAAAATTTGATCATACTGCTGTGAGATAACACATGTCTCTCACTAACTCTATAATTAACTCTAATCCTGATTACAAAACTATCTTGCATTATTTTGTGAATTTTAAGTTGTATACAATTGTCAACGATATCTTGAAACAGACAAAGTGACTAGAGAAAGTAAATACAAATGAAATGCATATCTACTAACATATACATTTTCATGATTGGCTAAGCCAGCTCAAGAATCTCCAAATTTTGGAGAAGGAACAAATATTCCTAAAACGCACTTAAATTAAAGTTCCAGCAAATTGTTTGTACAACACAATCATGAAATTATTACCTCGGGTGTCTCAATTTTGGCTGCACAGGAAAACATTATTTCCTCGTGTATCGTTCAAGAATCACTTATAATAATTTTACATCAAAGGAGACAGACAAACGCAGGCACTGACACATTAAGCTTACCCTGTATACACAAAGTGGCAACAAAAATTCCCTACCAGACTAACTATACTGCTGGCGATGTATATAATGTAAAAGTAAAAGTGATTAAGTAGTGCGCTGTTGCACTGACGGTTAAAAATGCGTATAAACATTCAACATTGCTACTCAGATAAGTCAAATACACCAGCAAAAGTAAGTGTTGTGGATAATAAAGCTTTCTCCTGTACCAAAGATGCAGTGGTGATCTAATCTGGCAGTCTATGGTTTGTGTAACAGAGAGTCATTCGGTGGGTGTGAAGTGGAATGGCAAAGTTAATTATAAAGGTAACACAGTCCACATTACGGTGAACCACTTCGTAACTGAATATAAAATGCATCCGGACGTGAGATGGACTGTCCAGTAGATCACTAAACACACTGGCCTACAGGAGAACAACTTGTTGGACGCTTCATGGTACGACCATCACAGATAAGGAGTAACTCTACATAACTAACAAAATAAATTATCAAATAACAAAAATGCAAATCCTGAGAGGAATCTGTGTGTCGCTCGACGTCTCCAAAGGAAACTAAACGAGCTGCTTATGAGATTGAGAATATTGAGATTGAGATGGACAGAAACATATTCTCTGTCACGTTAATGCTGTCCGACATTCCTCTTGTCAACCGGAGGTTCTGGACTAACTGAAGTTGGCAAAACAGTCTCTAGTCTCTCCAGCTTATCCAGAAGTTCGGTGTTTCTTAGTTTGGCACAAAGCTGTGGACACATTAATTCCATTAATTACTTTCATTCTTTCCCCACAGAACATGAGCTAAATGTATCAAAAGCTACCTTATATTTATCTGGAATGGTACTAACAGCACTGAATCCTATAAGATCAGGAAGGATGGAGCCTTCCACTGGTTCAAGATCATACGTATGAAGTAACGATGAGAAGAACAGGAAGAGTTGATGACGGGCAAGAACATCTCCAAGGCACATTCTTCGGCCGACTCCAAACGGCATGAAGTATTCTGGCTTCTCAACTTCTCCTGCGTCGTTGATGAAGCGACTGGGATCGAAACTCTCCGGTTCATCCCAAAGCTCGGGGTCCATGTGAACTGCGTACAGGTTTGGAATCACCTGAGCATTCTTAGGGATAAGATACCCGTCAAGAATCACATCTCTGGAGGATACACATATTCAGTCAGAACATAATTTTTGAAATATTGCATGAACGCGTCTTTGGATAAACACTCACGTGATTGTAGAATGAGTTGTTCCTAGAGGAACAATGCAAGATCTGCGAAAGACTTCAAGAAGAGTGGCTTCCGTATACGGGAGGAGATTGAGATCTTCTAGAGAAGGAAGTCTGTGTCTTCCAACAACCTTAATACAATCAAACAACCGTTCAAAATCATTTCATGGTTCGCTACTTTCAAAAATCCAATGCAACTCGTCAAAATTTCAGAAAAGCTATAATATTATTTACCTCATCTAGTTCGTTTTGAACATTCTTCATTACTTCAGGGTGATGAAGCATATAGAGAACAGCCCAGTTCATTGCAGTTTTAACTGTCTCCATACCTGCGCTGTACATATCTCCCATAACTTGATAGATTTGTCGATCTGCAAGAACCAAAGGCATAAAAGTCAATAAAAGCCACCAAAGTAATAATTACCAACTAATTAACATTGAAAGCGGATTCTGAAGAAACTACGCAGTTTCGATTTGAGATCATTTGGTCAAACTAAACGAGATTATTATACAAGAAGCCGGAGGAGTTTGACAATCTTTATGATATAATAATTTTGGAGACAGCTTCTCTATGCCTTGTGTGTATGGGACTGGATGGAGGCTTGTTCATCATTTTGATGTTATATCATCAATTTTCTTGATGAGAAGAAACAAGTAATGCAGCCAACTGTAATTTCTTGTTGTTCAAGGAGCCAGACTGACAGGCTATGGCTATCCATCAACCATACGACGAACTCTATCGAATGATTTATTTGCTTGTGCATTGCCTACACAATATTGGATTAATATCAAAATGATTGCATCTCTCTCACTGTTGCTCATGTCAAACGAGAATAGTTCGCCTCTCAAAGACTTGTTCAGATTAATTCTTCATTTGCAAATGCAAATCAATGCAATTGGTTGGCAGCTCTGTGGCTCTTAGTTCTTTTGTTGATTTTCAGCATACGTAGGTACCTCAACTTCATCGCCTCTCCGCTATGTTAATTTTTCTAACATTTACATTTACTTAGGTACCTCGTCGCACTAAATACACACATTGCAATTCTAATATTATAAATGCTAACTGTTGGGCAAATTATTCTGCTTTCTGCACATCTTAAGCAAATGGCTAACATGAAACATCTCAAATCCAAAGTGAATGGAGTTCACCTGTCTAGCAGCTCATCGTCACTATAGGGAAATTACACTCCGACCTACCAACTAACTAAGTGCAATAACTGTACTGGTAAAACAGCAAACTTACCAGGATCTTTTCCATGATACAATTCCATGTCTCGCCCTTCATCCTTCGCTATATCAATTTCCAAAAGGTAAGTGTCAACGACATCCCGGACATCTGAGGGATCGAAAGTCTGCTTGTGCATCTCCACAATATCACGAAAGAAAGCAGTCATCTCTTCACGATTCTGTGAGGAGAAAGAACAACAGGCCCAAGTTGTAGTGATGATGATTATGATGCCCATGTGAGAAAGGACTTAAGCAAGTCTCACTTCTCCCCTTTAAAACTCTTTGAAACTTACAGCTTGGATCTTGAGGTTCAACGCCTGGAGTCTGGGCAAGTTCTTCAGACACGGAATGAAGTTTGAAGCTCCAGTGGCTGTACACAATTGGAATCCTTCCTCAATAAGCCCTGTGAATCGCTTGTACCGAGGATCATCTTCGGAAAATCGGACGCTCATTAACAACGAACAAATAACATTGCTGAACGACAGAACCATGGAATTGGTGAGACTCGTTGGTTTCCCATTCGCCAAGGCGATATTCTGGAGAAATCCTCCGACTTCGGTCTAGAAATTACATATGACTCATTCATCACTCCATCCCTCATCAGTTGTGACGATTTCTCATGTTAGATCATTCTCGTCAGTGTCATTCTCTCACCATAATTCGAGTTTCCAACTGCTCCTTTCCACTTCCATTCGTCTTCATTCCAAACTGACGAAGGCGATCGTGCAAGAACTTTCTTTGTTCCTTCCATAATTTCCCGTCCACATTTACTACACCTGCGAAGATAAGAGAGGCTATTACCACATGAAAGGCTCTGGTGTGTGTGTGGTTGCATCCCTGTGCATCACTTATCACATTCTTATCTCATGAAGATGATTCAGAATGCATTAAACCTCAGAGTTCATTTTGCTCTCCAGTCTCCACACATCTTTCTACACGTGGCGTCCCTCCTACCCTTTAGATGCATAGCATACGAAACACCCATGATGGACTCCGCCTTGACGGAGCACTTTCTTCGATGTATCCGTCTTTGAAATGTTACACTAGCAAACGTACTCGCTACAGAAAGCAGGCAGCAGGAGATCGAGTCTCGTTCATCGTCGGAGGGTCGGATCAACTTTAAAATACATCCCAAGCTACCCAGAAACCTCTGGAGTTCACTGACTTATCTGGACATTTTAAAAAAGCTATCACACGAGTACACTTCGAGTCAGGCTCACGGACGTTGAACCCAATCTCTCACCCCTCTGTACATCAAGGACTTCTTAAAACTAACTCTCAGCTTTAAAAAATACCTTCCACAAGAGATCCGATCTATTCGAACCTAATCTCCTCCCTGTCTGCAGTCTAGACTCATCCTAGATTCCTAGATCACACAACAATCCCTACTACTTCTTCCATCTCCTCTGCCTGGACATTCTTCCTTCTTCCTCCGACAATCTCACCTCACCCCAAACTCATTATCACTGCACTTCCAACTTCCAGCCAGCACACATGCAACTCCGGTGTGCAATGGGAAGAGAGAAGACATGCAGCCGGAGGAATCGAGAAGAAACTTCAAATAAGGGTGACCCAGCAAGGAGCATCTCAAGATGACGAGGAGCCTCGGTTTTATGAATGAAGAAGGAATGAATGAAGGGAGAAAAGAAGGAGTAGTGCAAAAAGAACTGTAGTTTGACTGAGACAAAAAATTCGTACTTGGCAAGGAAGGGAAATTGCATGGGATTCGGGTCTGTCCACCACCACGACCACCACTGCCAAACTACCAACTACCTTGAGACTTCGAGACATGTGTTGAGTCCTACGTGCAGTTGGTGTGAGTCGAGATTCGTCTGGCTTCAAATGTCGACAAAAACTTTGGTCTGGACCTATGCTACTGAAGCAACTGATCCTCACTGGCCCTACAACTTCTTCCCGTGAATTGCACTCCAACCTACATCCTCTCATCTGTGCGGATCATTATGCAAAACTGCTGCGGCAGTTTGAGCATGCAACTTTGCACTCGCAGTTGTTATGTAATGAGCGTCTGCTATTCTGTGACCTGCTAAGGCTTCTTTGCTGATGCTGCACCTCTGCCTACGTTAATTTTGCTGTGGCTTCTTTAATTGGTGGTGTCGTTGCCTAAGAGCTAAACTGTGAGCTAAGTGATGCCAATGAGGCTGCCTCCCTCAACGTGTGTGAATAAAAAGCTGGAATCACTCACCATATCCTTCGATGATGGCTGAGATGTCATTGACGGGGCGTCCGGAGAAAGCTTCTCGGCGGAATGCCTTGCGAATAGATTTATAGTCACTGAGAACGACGATGAGTTGAGAGCCGAGACGGAGGGAGAAGGTGGATCCGAACTTTTTGGACAATTCGGTGAACTGCTGGTGAGCGGCTCCGGAGAGGAAGGGGAGGTAGCCGAGCAAAGGAACTCCCCATGGTCCGGGGGGGAGTTTGCGAATGTACCAGTAGGACTGAGCCACTCGGAGGAGGACGAGCACAAGGACCAGCGACACAAGGGACACAAGGAGGTCACTTCCGAGAAAGGAACTCAAAAGTTTATTGAGCACTAAGAGGACGAGTGTCATGATATGCGTCTCTCTCGGAGGCAACATGAGATTCTATTCTCCGATCGCTTGTCTTGTGTAATTGCGAGGATGACTGTACACAGATTACCTGAGTCCTCAAGTCCTAAGAAGTCTTTTATAGCTGCAGCATCAGCTGGGACCCCCTGGCCAGCCAATTACTTGAATTACCCTTAGTTACTTTACAGAAACTTGCCAACCAACTCCACCACCAGTACCTCTCAGCTCCCTCAGCCTCTGCTATCCTCGGCCTCCCTACAACTTTACCACAACTTACTTACCTACCTCTCAAAATTAATTCACTCGAGGAGATGCGATTCTTCAAGTCACACTACTCCTCCTCATAGCACATGCAAACTCTGCTCCCATCCCTACAACACACTCTTCACTGCCCAACACTCCGATTCATTGACACCAACCTATTTGACACCAACCTATTTGACACCAACCTATTTGACACCGTCACCTCCACCTACTCCAGACACTCCCACCCTTCCACTCAATCTACAAAGCTCAAACAATCCACAATCATTTATTTGTGATACCTCAGAAGTAGATTCCTCTTTTTGGTCCAGGCTCACCAGTCTTAAGGAAGAACTCCGTAAGTACGCATTGTACCCTTCATCTCTCACTGGACAAGAGAAAGTAGGTCAACCCTCAGACTCCTTCATCGCCTTCAACACACATCGTTTAACATTACATAATTCCTACACGATTAGACTCAATTCAGCTTTGATTGAATCTCTACGTGTTTCCTTCTTCAAGGAGTCACAATTATATCGATATGTAACCATCTGGACTGGAGTAAGGAAAGCTACAAGGCTGCTTTGGGACTTTGGATCACGCCATTTTACACCTTTTTCCTTAATTATCATTACCATTACGAGGGAATATTATAATCAGTCTAGCCAATACTAATC
>JAQGAC010002117.1:0-11249 GCA_034696585.1 Isotomurus maculatus
TGTACTTTGCCCACTGCTGGCAAATCTAGGGCCAGCCCTAGGGCTGATTCCAGCCCTAGGGCCAACTTCACACCAATTCCTTCGAGTCTGTTGGGACGGAGAGTGTGGAGGCAGCTGTTCTTGGATTAAGCAGAAGAAGAAGAGAGGCAGGATGAGGCTGCTGTGGGTGTGGGTGGTTGTGGGAGTGGCGGGTGGAGTGGAGGAAGAGAAGCGGGTGGTTCAGCTGATGGAAGCAGTGAATTCGGATTTTATTAATTTGACGCAGGGGGAGGAGCAGAGTGCTCGTGAAAAGTGGGCGTGTCCTCAACGGGTAGGGGAGGAGTTGTGCAAAGAGGGATTCTTTTTCACAGCTCCCTTCCCCACAAAAGTTAGGAGGGACGGAGGGTGGGAGGTCGTGTTGAGTTTGGAGGAGTCCCTCCATCCCCACGTGACCTTTGACCTCCCCCTTCGTGAGCCTGGAAATGGGTCGTTCTGGTTGCAAGAGGAGACGATCCTCGCGAGGCAGGAGGTCACCTTGGGAATCAATGAACTGTGGAGGGTGGAACTCAGGGTCAATGACCTCCAATGGAGGACGGCCCATTTGGTCGTGAAGGCGCGTCCGACTGGACAACCTGAGTTCAGCCTGGTCGATTACAATTTGTCTGGCACAAAGATAGTTGACTCCGAGGTGGAAGTCTTTCTACGCCGAATAAGGAGACTCGGCTGGTGCGGGTGGAAGTCCCGGAAAGCGGAATTCTGAGAAAAAATTTCACCTTTGACACCATCATAAGCGTCCGAGTGCGTGTGACTTCGAACGTGACCTCCAGTGACTACTCCCTGGCAGCCACACCCATTTTGGAACCAAATAAAGATTTCCGCCCCTCGCAGTGGATGTCAGTGAGGCTGGAAGTGCAGCGGGACGTTCTCTTCTCGCAGGCGCAGGTCGCCGCCAGTGACGCTGAGCATTTCTGTTCCTCCGTCGGTTGTCCTCGGGGAAACTCTCGAAGTCCTCGGCTACGTCAAAAACAACCTGGCTACTCACTTTGTAGGCCACGTGACGCTGGAGTCCAGCGAAGGAGGGTCAAATGACGTCACACAGCATCTTGTGGAAATCAAACCAAATTCAATAAAAATTCTGAAGTTGCAAGTGACGCCAATAAATGTCGGTGACGTCGTCGTATCTCTTCGGTCGAATATCTCCAGTCGACTAACCACAACGAAAAACTTAAAGTCATTCCTTCATATTAGGGATTCTGGAATTAAATGTTTGGTACTTTCTAATGTGTTACTCATTTGAAAAGGCATTAAAGGTGTTTTTTACATGCTACTGTAAGTAGTTAAACTTATCCGGGTAATTGTAGGGTGGTTCTCCAACCAATCCTGAAAAATGCGAGCATACGGACCCCTTCGAATTGAACCTTCATATCTAAAAATTACCATCCTATAATAAACAATTTTTTCCTGTGAATTTTTTGATTTCTAATAACAACATTAATAAATGCTGGATAATTGAAATGTATTGCACAACGTATGCTTTTACAATTTAATTCGTTAAATCATAGTAGTGAAAATGGGTCAAATGGTTCTCACACGTTATAGCGTCTGCTCAACTGAAATATTCTCTTGTATGACTCTCGTTCTCCTTAGTGTTTGGAGCTGCGAATGTTAATTTAAATATTGCAATTTCTAGGAGACTGAGAGACACAAAATATATTATGCTGGGAAATTGTGACGATGTTAATGAGGTAAATAAATTTTCCCTTCAGGAATTATCCAATGAAATGCATTAGCCGAGATTTAATTGATGAAGTTTTATGCTCCAGTTTAAGGATTATTAGCCAACATGGGACCAATAATGACTAATTTTGAAGATTTTGCATTTGGTCCAAAACATTCTCCAAGCAAACCGCAGATTTATTATGTGTCGTACTCTAATACACGGGATTGATAACATTCATTAACGCACTAATTGAATTATTGAATGAACAAGTTAATGACTTAATGACAATAATATCACCAATAACAGTAGTATTTTATTTCCATAATATCTCCCAAAACCAAAGGAGGTGTCAGATTTGTAATTCGGAGGAAACAAGATTGGGATGCTTACAAAATTGAATTTAGAGCAGTGAAGTTATAAATGCAGTGTCAATAAACTGCTTAGCTAACAAAGTTTAAATTCATAATAATACGATTATTGGGACAGGTAGCATGTTAATCGTCATAAAGTTAATAATACTATTTGTAGCTCAATATTTAGTACGAAAGGGAAAAAAGGGACTGTGAGAAAAGGTCTAATTAATTGTGTGCCGTACTCTAATGTCCATCATAAATAACATTCGTTAACGCAATAATTATTTAATGATCAGCTTGAGTTGAGTGTTTTGTTCTGTGGAGTTGAATTAGCTTAGGGAGATTGGAGCGGATAGGACGGTCTGCTGTGTGACGAACGGAGTGGTAAGGCTGCGAGTGAAGAAACCGGTTTTGTGGATGGCAGTGAACTCGGCTGCTCTCTACCTGGAAATGGGAACGAGACTCTTTCGTGGAATCCTCGAGGAGGTCAAGTTCCTCAGGAGAGAACAAGTCAGCAGCCTCAGTCAGTCGAGTCTGTTGGGACGGAGAGTGTTGAGGCAGCAGTTCTTGGATTCCTAAGGAGACGAAGTGAAGAGAGGATGAGGCTGCTGTGGGTGTGGTTGGTGGTCGTGGGTGGAGTGACGGGGCAATTTGACAAAGTGCTTTCTTCGTTCTTGAAGGACAGAGTGACGGCGAAGACGCAAGTGAAGGCGAAGGTGGAGGTTGTGGGTGGGTGTGGACGGGGGGCGGAGCTGTGCAGGGAAGGGTTCTTCTTCACTGCGGTGTCCCTGAACGAGGGGAGGAGGGACGGAGTGCTGGAGGTCCTCTTGAGTGTCGAGGACTCGCTTCACCCCAACGTCACCTTTGACCTCTCTGTCCGCAGCGAAGGGAAGGAGGAGGCGGAGGAGGTCCTGGCGAGGGAGGAGGTCACTCTGGAGGTCAATGAACTGAGGAGGGTGGTGCTGAGGGTGAGTGACCTCGACTGGGAGAAAGCCTACTTTATCCTCAAGGCACACTCGGGTGTTCCGGGGAGAATGTTTAACAAGCGTATCCACAAGCACCTTACTTACCCATATAGAGAAACTAAGGAGGTGAAAGTGTCTGTGGATACTGAGGAAGACGAGTACGCCCCTGGAGACACAGTCGACTACCGCGTTGTGGTGCGAGACGGAAATGTCGACAAGACGCCGAAATTCGCCCAGGTGATTTTAACCAGACATTTTTCAAGTTCTGAGGAGACTCGGCTGCCATGGGTGGAAGTCCCAAGGAGTGGAATTCTGTGGGGAAACTTCACCTTCGAAGTACGCACAGAAGTTAGAGTGCGTGTGACTTCGAATGTGACCTCCAGTGACTTCATTGCAGCCACATCGACAAGCGTTGACCAACGTCATTTAAATCCAAAAATAATGTCAGTGGGGTTGGAGGGACTGAGCGACGTCTACTTGTCGCAGCCGCGGGTGAAGGGGCGGTTGAAGTTGACGTCGTCCGAAGGCTATCCGCTCGAAGGCCACTGCAACGTCACAATCAGACGTGACAATTGGTGGAATCAAAGGCAGTTCGCCAATGTCGCAGTGTTGGAAAGTGTGGCGGTGGGGCTGGCAGGGAGGGAGTTCGAGTTCGACGTGGTCGAAGAATTGGGGGCGGATTTAGTGGTGGAGGAGTTAATTGGGGCGAGTGAGAGAATATTCCTGAAGCTCGTGGCGACGTGCAGCCACCTCCCCTCCGGAATCATTGAGGACGCCTCTGAGAAGATTAACTTCTACAGGAGTCTCTCCAGAGTCGACCTGATGTCGGTGGGAGGTCCCATGCGGACAGGAAACTCCTCCCACCCAAAATGGATAATGGTGCTCCATTTCCTGGTGGAACGGAATGACGGAGGCTTCGTGGAGGAGGTGGAGCCTCCAAAGGAACTTCACGTGGAGCTCCTCCTCTCGGATGAGAGTTTGAAGAGGCTTCGCCCCTCAGCCACCAATTTCACCCTCCCAATTCCGAAGGATGGGGTGGTGAGGCTAGAATTTGAGGTCAGTGACCTGCCCCCGTCCCCCTGGAACGACAGCGTTCGCTTGGAAGTGGGCGACGCAGTGAAGGTCCAAAGTTTGGAAGCAACGAAACCCTGCGACTCACCGACGCTGCAGCTTTCGATTGTAGACAAATACCAGGTGATTCGGAGAGGCGATGTCGTCCAGCTTCGTGTCCAGTCGTGTCGTCCCTTTCGCAGTCTGAATTCCGTTCTCTTCTCCTCCAAGGAGATCTTCTCCTCCCACCGGACATCCTTCTCTTCGGAGGAGGTGGGGCGACGGCTGAACGAGCTCATCGAATTCAGAGTGCCCCACAATCTCACCGAACGGTCAATGATTTTTATGGTTTACGGCATCCAAGCAAACCAAGGGACCGCAACAATTCAGGGCCATTTCTCAACTGACACAGCAACGGTGGAATTGAACATGTTTCTTGCGGAGAGACAGCCACAAATCAAAATTATCGACCAGGTCGACTGCGACATGTCGACGACTGCAACTTTTCGAGTGGAGGGAATATTGGCCGACTCGGTTGTTACTCTCCAGGCAGTTACATTGACTTCTGCCGGCGAAAGAATATTTCGGCATTCCCTCAGCAAAACTGAAATGGCGGGGTAATTTGATTTTAATTCTGAACTCTCCTCTGACTTCCGTTCTAAATCTTCCTATGTAATTTGGTATGCTACACGAACTGATATTTATTTTGTGGGGTTGTTTGTAGGTCTCGGTTTGCTCCGAACCAACAGAGAATTTCCATGTTGGATGATTCGTTTGGTGGTATGGGGTTTCTCGATCGGCACTTGGACATGGAGGCCACCCTTATGATCGGAAGGAAATACGAGAGACCTACCTCACTGGTTTTCCTCGACGTCAATAAGATGACTTCGAGGGATGACAACGGAACCTTCGAAGTGACCAAGACATTTGACCGTTTGACGCATTTTGGGCCGAACATGGTCACTGGAGGCAGTTTTACTGCGGAATTTGGTTACACGAGGTTTTCGAACATACCTACTCTGACAATCCTACCGCCTCCTGTGACGCTGAGCTTATCTGTCCCTCCGTCGGTGATTCTCGGAGAGACATTCGAAGTCGTCGGCTACATCAAAAACAACCAGGCAACTTCCTTCAAAGGTCAAATGACGCTGAATTGGAGTGAAGGAGAGACAACTGAGGTCACTGAGCACCGAGTGGACGTCAAACCAAGTTCAGTTGGAATTGTGAAGATGGAAGTGATGCCCAGATTTGTTGGCGACCTGGTTTTGTCTCTGAAGTCAAATATTTCCAGTCGACTGACAGCCACTCAGAATGTGAGGGTCAATTCCCCAGGAGAAGTTCTTAAGGTAGCCAAGCACTTCATCTTAAATGAGAAAAGAGGATCTCCTAATGGGACCACCAGACTTAGCCCACCGACCCTTGAACTTCCGGCAAATTGTACGCCATCTAGGGAAGCAGCGCAGATTGTATTTCAAGGTGACATTCTTGGAGACATCTCCACTTTCGTCAATCAGGATCAATTCCAAAGTGCGTTTCACATTCCCGGGGCGTTTTTGTCGCATGCAAAAGTGTTGTTGTCGATGGCCACATTCTACGACGCCAAGAAAGACTATACATCGGAGCGGAAGGTTCTCGCCAGCTTAAGGGAATTGAAGACATTTTGGATTTCTCAAAACGTGCCAACCTCCGACATCATTAGCAGAATTCAAATACAAGGAACGAAATTTGTAGGCCTAAACGGACTACTTCGCATTGACCTGAGTGACGATTGGATGAAGTTGAAGTCAATGAAGCGGATTGGTGGCTGTTTCCAAGCAATAATAACGTCACAAGGTACGTCGTCATCAGAAGAAACGAGTGATTATGATGCGTTGAGAAGTCGCAAACGAGCGACGAGAGTGAACTCTGTTGGTTGGTTAAACTTCGGAGTAATCATCGACACGGCACTTGCTCTCTTCACTGTCAACGATTCCAAGGGAAACGAAATACACGGGCAATACTTGAATTTCACTCCCTCGGATTTCAAAAGAGGGGTTGAATTTCTTCGGGCAAAGACCGTCGAAGGGAAAGTGAACGACTTCTTTCCACTCAGTCTTGTCACGTTTCTCGTCTCCCAAATTAACGACGAGGACGCTCCCACTTTCTTCAAGCAGTTGGAAAGCACAGCATCAAAAGACTCCGACGGATTATTCTGGGAATCCAAGTGGAACGGGAAGGCGTGGACGGAAAGTCTAGCGCCTTCAGTTACGGCAACTTCGTATGCTCTGATGGCGTACGTCAACATGAAAAAGATGGCGGAGGCCGATGATATCGCTCGGTGGTTAGTTTCCAAGAAGAACGTCAACGGCTTTTACGCGTCTTTTGAGGAAACCGCGGCAGCTGTGGAAAGCCTTACGAAGTATGCTAGTGACTACGCCGCTGTCAATGGGAAGTGGCCGTCACTGGCGAAGGTAACGCAGGAGTGCGTGACGCCAAAACGGAACGTTTCGACAGGAGAGGACTTTACTATTCAGGTGAGTATCATTTTGCTTCCTCTCGCATATTCGAGGTGAATATTAATAAGCGGACACAAATTTTGTGTAGGCATTCACGAAATACGACGGGGGAATTTTGCGCCTGAAGGTCTGCTCAAATGAGAACAACTTGGGTGGTCTGAAAATTATGGAAGTCTTACAGCCCTCTGGTTACAAGAACTGCGCATCTGACACATTCCTGGGACACCGAGTTTTCTATCTGAATCCAAGGGAGTGCAAATATCTGGAGTATTGCCGCATGCAATTGGTTTATGACGGGAACCCGAAAGCAAACAAAATTCCCAGGGGATCAATAACTTACTACGACTTGTTAGATCCATTCACCCGCTCATTCACATTTTTTGAAGCTAATGAAAATGAAGGAGATTTGTAATCTGTGGGAAACTGCCATTTCATTTTTTTTATTTAGCGAGTCAAAAAATTCTAAGCTGGAGTAGTTGCATCTTGACAAGTAAAATTAAAAAAAGGTTGTAGTAGTAAAATGAGAGTAAAATAGTCTAGAAGGTATT
Organism: Isotomurus maculatus; assembly: GCA_034696585.1. Lineage (NCBI taxonomy): Eukaryota > Metazoa > Arthropoda > Collembola > Entomobryomorpha > Isotomidae > Isotomurus > Isotomurus maculatus. The sequence goes on from JAQGAC010002117.1 coordinate 7,111, forward strand.
ATAAGTTACAAAATAGTCAAGTGAGCATTGAGTTTGACGAAAGTAGGGCGTGTTCTTAAAAAACATTAATTATAGCTATTGATTGTATAGTCGTGGATTATGATTATGCATCTTCAACTGTCTGAATTTCAGCGAAGATCAAATTGAAATCGATACACCTTAAGTTCCTTCCTTTCGGTCCTTTTGGATTGTGAAATTTTGAATTTTTCTATCCTGATTTCAGAGGCTTTGTTTTTCTCGTGATTGTCCTACAGTATCCACAAACATCTCTTTTTCTTATTGGGCGCTAGCATGAGTAGGATAAAAGGAAGACGTCAAAAATAACTTGGCATTTCCCTTAGAACGTCATGTGACAATTGATTGGTGTGAAGTAGGGTCAACTGAAGTAACCAAGCAGTATTTAGAGGAAACAAATTCTTTATTCGTAAATATTTCCAGCCAACGGAAAGCAGGTAGACAAGATTCGTCTTTGCAAAGAAATTCAAGTTTTAGTTTCTGTCCGTTTGGTTTCCCTTGAAACGAATCGTGAAAATCCCAGACGGACAAGCCCGGTTACAAACCACAGGACATCAAACAAATTCGGTAATTTACGTCCTGTTGAGACCTTAAGTCCTGTCTCCACTAACTTCTCTCAAATAAATTAATGTGAACCAGCAAATAAATTAATTTTGAAAACTTAACTGGATTGCATTCCGAGCCCATTTGTGCGTAATATCATAATGCTTCGGAAATAGAATGTGTTTTAGAGTCGGCAGTTCAGCTAAATCTGTACCAAGTGAATCACAGTATCCTACAGATTCCCGCCTAGTGCTCGGCGTCGTTCAGTTTGTGTCAGGTTTTCTCAGTTCAGTTCATTTCCAATGCTGAACCAGTTCAAACCGTTCAGTTCTTATGTGACAAAGCTAAAACCAGTTCATTTCAGTTCATGTCACCTGAACTGAACTGATGAACTATGTCGCACAATTTTTTTCTTGTAGCTAACAAATATGCATTTAAATGTTGTTTTGTTTACTATATTGGCCTATGTCAGCGACGTAAGTGCTAAACAAGCAATATTTGAGCAGAAAAGTGTTAAAGCACCGTCATTTTTAAAAACTTGATGAGATTTTAAACCAAAAATAAGGGTTCTTGCTTGGAGTTTGACGTCAAAACCAAATTTTTGGATTTGATTTTGAACTGTAAGAACTGTAGTTCAAACTTAAAAATTCATTTCAGTTCATTGCTGAACTATTTCTTTCAGTTTGTGTCAAAATGCCAGCAATTCAGTTCAAAAACCTGTTTGAACTGAAATGAACTGAACTGAACTGAAATTTTCCGTTTCTGAACTGAACTACGCCGAGCACTATTCCCGCCAACGCTACACAACAACATTTGTGAGTGTGCGTGTTAATTTTAGTATATTGCACAACTCACTTTGTTACCCTCGTATCGTAGTAGCAAAAATGGAATCCAAAGACCCCCATACGACTCAATTTGTGCGTCGGCTCTCTTGCAATATACTAACTAAGAAACATTAATAAAGATTTGTTCAGTTGCAGTTGCTGTGCACTACCCATTGCTAAAACATAGTCTATCTTGACATATGTACACAGAGAATCAGGGATAAGCAAATAAATTCCCAAAATAAGCTTCTACCTTAACTCTCCGGCACACTTAACCCGAGTACTTGGTTTCAAAACTTACTGTGGTTAAAACTTACTACTTGCAGAATTAAGGTTCACGAGCAACTTAAATGAGAGAAAAGAATACTCGTTGTACTTTTATTTGTTTTCACTGACGCGTCCTAGGAATGTTTCTCACGTCAACTATGAGTCGAAGCAGTTTTTGAATCGGCGCAGAGTCCCTGCAGTTCACATTAAAAGCGAGTGGCCAATGACCGTCCGTGCACTTTTGATGACTCAAAAGCAGCTTAATGTGACGAACGACGAATGTTCCTTTCACTTATACAAACTGCTAAGAAATCGAAAGGCAAGAAATATATTATGTTTTCTAAAGAGTATTATTATTTAAAGTTGGGGCTTGGGAGGCCATCTGCCTCACTACCAAAATATTAAAACGTATCCTCAGATTCCCATAAAGTCGGGAAAACAGATTTATGAATGTGGGCTCACTATTTAAGAAAATATACTGCAAACACAGTGTCCTACTCTTAATTTATTCTAGTAAGAAGGTGGTACATAGGATCCCAAACATTTCAGCTGGAGCGTCAACTCTTCTGAAATAAGTCCTTTCCATGACTTCCATTTACCATAATGTTAGGAACTGCGAATGTTACTTTCACTTATGCAATTTGCAAAGACATCGAGAGGCAAGAAATTTACTACGTTGTCAAACGGTCAAAATGTAGATGAGTTAAAAAGTTTTTCCCCGCCAAATTTATTTGGAGAAGTTCTACAATGTAAATGATTTGGCAATATATAATTAATAAAGTGTGGTTTTAAAACTGAAATGTAATTAGCCGTGATGGAAAAATATGAAATATTTGAAGATTGCAATACTTGAAGGTCTATTCTCCATGGTTTGGGTATTTCGAGTTGAAATAAAAACGAACGTAAAAGTATGGCGTTTCCGACGTTTTTTTAAAAATTCCAGCGCCTACAAGAATTTTTGTAAAACAATGTCTGCTAATGTTTTTGATACAAAAACGCTTGTAAAATATAAGAAAGTTCACATTTTTCAAAAATTTTGCAAATTGCTCGAGCAAACTCTATTTGAAAAAGAGGCAAATACAAACGAAATTTTCAACGTCAATGCCAAAAAATTTCAAAAATTTGAAAATTTTACATAATAGTATTAGCGATGGTCCACAAGAGGAATTCATTTTGTGAAAAAAAAAATTCTGTTGAAATATAAAATGTAATTTTATATTTCAACTGAAGATTGTGGCCGAAAAACCCACAATCAGCCGCTGACATTTTCGCCCTTTTTCATGTAATTGTTAATGCATTTAATGACCCCAAGCATTTTGGTGTAGCTCTCAATCACAAGTGACGGGTGCATTGTGAGTTACGCTTATGCTGCGGTGAGTTGGGACAACAAAAAGAACAACTACAATGGCTTCGCAAACGGATAGTATGCACTGGCGTCACTATATCTCGACTGGTACGACTTACAAATTTAGCGTCTGGAGAATCTTTGATCTTGAACAGAATCGAAAGCATCGCGAAACATAAGTAAGCGGATAACGACTGTCTTCAAAACAGACACAACTCTTAACGGCTTAGTTCTTCCTCCCGGGAATTCAACAGAATAATGACATCTGGGGAAATCTCCCTCATGTACGACTGAGGATAATTGAATTCAGGATTTACGACTGATATTAAATATCCGTCACTATCTGCATCAGCTTGTCTAATCGACTGATCTTATTTTTGGGCATTAATGTGAACTTCAAGTACGACTTCACTACACTCAAATTAATAGCGGCTAAATACTCGACATTTTTATTGACATAATTTCAGATGAAATCATAACGACTGTACGGCTGTACTCTATAAATAACGACTAACTACTCGTCCTAAATTCGAAACGTGTCTTTCCTTATTGCGGCTAATTTAATTTCGAATTAAATTAAGTTGTCGGCTAATTTTGAATACGGCTGCGTACTATAGGCGGCTAATGTCGGTGAGTATGGGATGTCGGCCAATTAAAAAACTCTACCTTACCGGACACGGTCCATTGGCTAACTTCGTCGGCATAAATGCCGAGTCACTGTCCATCACCACCGCTGATGGACAGTGACAGCTTGGGGGAAATGACCTCCCGTAGCAACCATTTTGTGGTTGCCTAGCAACCCACACTAACACTCACGTCTGCTCCTTGTGGGACCTTTAGGGGAACTCACTTTTATGAAGAGGCGGGGTCGACGCAGGTTCCACCTGCGTCCTCCTAATCTAAAAACCTCAAACTCGAGGTCACAAACTGACCTGTTCGTCGTGTCTGGGGAAAAGAACCCGCATCTTGTGGAGTAAGAGGTGTTTACCGGAGGGGGGACGCTTCAGGCTGGCAACGCTTCAGGGCGACGAGGGGATTCGCAGGGCTCACGACTGACGACTGAGGACTATGACCTTCACGACGATATGACCTAACCTGACACCCGACACTCACACGATCACGACACACACTATGACACAATGACG
>JAQGAC010002118.1:0-11247 GCA_034696585.1 Isotomurus maculatus
AAAAAACATGGGACCGAAGTCCCAAAAAGTGGATACCAAAATTAACCTCAAGTAGGAACACCTTATCTTCAAGGAGAAGCTGTTACGTAGTTTCAACACACTTTGGGTCACACGGAGACTCCAATGGAGTGGCTTTTTCACTCCTAATTCTCCCCATCGAATCCTATTCCTCCTCCTTAACTGTGGGAACGTGGACCCCACTCACCTCACCAACTTCCTCCAGCGGCAGAAAGATAATCTGAAGCATTCATCACATCAGATTTCTTTCCTTCACTCGCTCGTCATCGCCTCCTCTCCCCGTTCCCATGACAACCGAGACTCCTCCGTATTCTCCATCCTCAACGCCTTCCTCCGAGATATCCTCAACGAAATTCCTCTGGAGCTGCGGTCACTGGTTGGAATATTCCTTGGAGCCACACGGATGCAGATTGCGAGTGCAGCTGACTCTCTTCCTCACCTGGTCGTGGACGTTTCTGTGGGAGGAGTCGCCCTCAACCTCCTCACCTCTCAAAAAACCAAAACCCAGCAACAGTAAAAGTAGACAAGGAAGGTTGGAAAATCATTGTACGTGACGTCATATGGTGTGGGCACTGCTGCTACCTCCCCAGAACCCTCCAGCAACTCCATCGACTGATGGAGGAGCAGGATTAGTTGGAGCTGCTGAAGGAGCTTCTCACGAGTGAAGACGTCCTCAGGGGGTGGAAGGAGAGGGTGTCGTCGAAGTATCGGAGGGAAGGAATGGAACCCGCCAGCTTGTGTGGGGTAAGAAAGCTTCTCTCCTTCTACTTTTTCCATTTCGGTCTCAACTGCAACTGAATGAAGGGGAGCGATGGGGTAGGAGTGAAGGCTTGGGGATGTTCCGTCGTGGGTATACTCCCCGTGGAGATCTTAGACGCCCTCCAAGAAAACACCCAGTGGGCCCACCTCCTACCCAATTCCAAGAGATCCTGAGGGAGCATCTTCTACCTCCTAATTACGACTGCGTGATTGAAATCGCGCCCTTCTTCCCCTACGAGACGGAAGGGGAGTGGGAGGCTACCCTCACTCTCATCAACTGAGAAAACTTCCTCCCTGGGATATCAAAGAACTACAAACCCGTTTGCCCCACTTTTGTGGCTGCCCCACTCGTCCGCACCCTCCTCAAACTGTACGGGGTGGAGTGGACCAAATCAAAACTCACAGCGGAATTCTGGGACGCCATCCCTTCGAATGTGCAATACAGGAGAAAAAATGAAAATGCAATTTGGTCGACTGCCTCAACTTTTCGTTCGCTTGGTTCCCTGCTTTACTTTGCAATCTAAATGAGGCAATTGGAGGAGGTGAAACTACGCGCGTGGCCTGGAGTTGTTTCCTGGAGGAACGGAGAGGGAAAGACGGCACTGCAGGTGGCCACGGAGGAGTACGACGAACGTCATCCAATCAGAATTCTCCTCGACCCCCTCAACTTGAAGTACAGCAAGTGAACTTCACAACACCAAACAAAGGTTACTAATAATTAACTCTCCGCATTGAATTAGTGAATTATTGTGGCTCAAATTTTTCAGGGGACAGCCACTTAACATTTATTAATTACTCAACACAGCCTAAGCAGAGCTTCTCATAGAACATCCATCTGTGGAAAATTTCGCTTGCAATGAATCGATTAGAAGTGAATTATAAGTATAATGCACAAATTGCCTACTTGGAACTCACTGGGTTTGTGTGAGATTCGTTGTTAATTCTGATTCAAAAAGTAGAGATCAAATAATGCTGATCGCTTGCGATGTTGCGATATTGTTAGATTTTTGAAATTATTAATTCTAATCCATTTTAGTACTATGAATGAATAAAGCAAGCATGCAAAACAAAAATACATGGTATTCATTCCTTTGGGGACGATTACAAAACAATGCGTCATCCAACTCATGTCTTTTCTCGCAATTAAAATTCACTGGCATTAAAGTTGTTGGGTTTTCAATAATATCACCTTTTGTGTATTTACACAAAAGGTGATATATTCCTGTGCAGCAATATCAGTCGTACGCGAAATCGCATGCACATATTGAGCGTTGCCTTAATTGAATAAATACAATTTCAATACCTGAAATCCATCATTGGTAATCCTCATTATTGATCAATCGCAAATATGCAAACATCTGGTGAGACTGCAGATGGAATTGAATTCAGGGATGGACAAAGACAACTATGGCTTATCTGTTCCATAGTCTCATCAAAATTTTTGGTCTGCAGGTAAACACTGATATTTATGCTATGCAAAGGAAATTCAGAACTTTCTCACTAACAACAATTTGTGCTTATTTATGTCGTCCAGAACCATCAGTTCTTCTCATTAGGTTCGACTAGAATGACATTGATGAACTCCCTGGCTACACTCCAATTAATCGTGTGATACCCAAGAAAACATAACTAAATAGCCGGACACTCCAGACATGAATGAGTAATGTACCTTTTTTGAGTAGATTGGAAAGATGTGTATCGCATTTTTGCATGAGTGGAATTCACTATGCATGTGGGGTATTTTTGTGTGTTCACTCTTGCCTGAAAGAAATATCCTGGAAAATATTAAAAACATATACAAAGATGGTTTTACACTTTAATCCTTTTCATAAAGATGAATTCGCGATTTGCCTATTGACACTAAACTGAATTGCAATACCGATTGAAGAATGACATAAGGGTCAACTTCCGTTATCCAATTCACAAGCTTGTAAAAATGAATGCAGGTTTATTTTAATATGCAAGTAAGAAACATGTGCAAGCAGAAAACCGAACATTTATAACACTTGTTGGGGAGGCTAGAGATAAGCGCTGATAAGCTGGACAAAGTCACATCGTCCGTTGGTAGCTGAGATAAAGGCATTCAAGTGGTGAAGTAACGAAGCGAAGGTAAAGTTGAGCATAATATTAAATTGCAAGGTCAAAATTGCCGATGAAGACGACTGGAGCGAGTTTATCGGGGAGAATTTAGCGGCGCTCTTGACCTGCACACACATTGGAACTGAAATGGTCCTCCTTCTCTTCGAAAAGGGACTTATTAATGGCATGGAATTAGTGGGCCACTAAAAAGATGAATCGAGCCATTATAAAAGCTAATGCAGCCAATACTGACATCATCCATTAAAAAAGATTTTTTTACCAATACAAAATTAAATCATGTTTTGCAGTTAATTTCCAAAAAAACGTATTGGAAAAATTCATCTCTTATTGGGGCACTTTCCGCCATAATTGGGGTAGCCTTTGCGCAAAAATAGTGGCTGGTTTCGATATTGGCCAAATTCAGCTATTTTAATGGGTGGATTCATCTTATTTATGGATGTGCTGTGCATTAATATTATTCCCAGGATTATCACGTTTTAATTTTGTTTAGTGAATCACACTCTGTGTACAATTTTATTCTCTAAATGCGATACAAATTACTAAATTGTCAGAAGGGTTACAGGCATAAAACTATACTTAACTCTTTGTATGAGAATAACCTTTCTATGTTATAGAATGCGATTTCTACTATACACCTGGTAACATAAATATTGCTTTTGTTTGCTCAAATGATGATCTGCCAAGCTTACCGTGTTGTGAACATGGAATGGAGCCAGCACACCTATTATTCACAACAGGACCTTCTTGATCAATCATTGAAGTCAATGTTGAATGATTATGTGCAATACTCATTATATCTATAATGTTGTAACTGCCCATCTTTAACGGAATATAGGGCTTGATTTATTTGTTAAACGATTCTAGCTTCCGTTCAGTAGCAGTATTAGTGCAATATTCTGATTGGCTTGAAAGACACTAATAATTTAAACACATGACTGCTTAATACTCAGGAAGATCTTACTAAGATATCGCTTATCCCCTGCATTTACTACATATTTACCTATCCATTGTCAATAAAGAAAACTTCAAATGACGACGACTTCACACCATTGTCCTCCCATGCGAATGGTTAGCACCCGTAGTACGGTTCCATTTCCATTCAAAACTACATGATGCAAGCATTGATTGATGCGTTTTACTCTTCTTCATTAACCCTGATTTAGCATACACTGAATTTAATTTCAACACCGATGAAAGACCAACCTGACAGTTGAATACAAAATAGTGATTAAAGGAATGAAGATAAGGTTTCACTGCGAGGCTCACACCCATGCAAACACGGAACTGAACAGTGATAAAAACTTTTATGTGGTGGCTGCTGATAACCTGGACAAAGTCACATCATCCGTTGGTTAGTTGAGCCCTATGAAATCCCGTGATGTGCAGTACTGGAGTGAAAGGGAAATTTGAGTTTATTTAATAATTGAGAAGGTGCAAGATGGGTGACGAAGACAGCAGGAGCGAGTTTATCAGGGCTAACTTACCTGTCCTCATCAAGTCAACGGTCGTAGGGACCGAATTGGTCGCCTTTCTCTTCTCTAAGGGAGTCATCGACGAGGAGGAAAGGGAACTCCTGGTAAGAAGTTCATTTTATTTACGCCACACAAATGACTCACATATTACCCTTGCCATTGCAGAGCAAAGACACTACGAACATCAAACGTGCAGATCTGCTTTACTCGACAATAGCGAACAAATGGAATCAGAGTCAATTTGAAGATTTTAAAACAATCCTGGGAGACACCAGAAACCTACACGCACTCCAAGTCTTCACAAACGCTGGAGCAGAATTGTTTTTGACCAACGAACAGGTTCACCTGTTGAGGGAACAAATGCAAAAGGATGAGCGTGGCTGCTATGAAGGATTATGCCAGGAAGACGAAGTGAAAGCGAACAGAATAGTTCAGATTGTGAGGGAAGAAGGCTACAGTGGGTTGTTCAGTAAGGACGCAGATGGAAAGTTAAAGTTGAGTGTAGGGTGGGACAGAAAGGAGTTAGTTCCTCATGTGAAGCACTTCGAAAAATGTCTGAAGAACGGGGTTGTTTGGTGGAACCCCAGAAAACCAAGGCTACCTTTGAAATACATTGAGAGAACACTCGAAAATTCTTCTTGGCGAAGCAGCCTAGTGAATATAATTGAAGAGGAACTGTTTGTATTGGTGGTCGACCCCCCCGGGATGGGCAAATCCTCCGAAATGAGCGACCTCGAAAACAAACTCAGAAAGAAGGTCACCACCAACCGAGTCATCCTGCGTGTCAACCTCAACGAAGTTCAGAGGATACTGGCAACCTTATCTACGAGTGAAAGTGCGTCAAATGTTCTCCTCAAGCTCGCTCCATTCATTCCCGGAAACATTCTTTCCACTGTAGGCGTTCGAGTGTTTGTGCTCCTCGACGGTTTAGACGAAGTTTGCCCGAAACACAAAGACACGATGATCAACCTCCTCCGCATATTCAATTCTGCGAGCGAACCAACTTTGGCTAAAAATCTTCGTGTGGTGGTTACAACCCGACCGCACCTCAGAGAAGTTGTGGAGAAAGAGTTCACGTTGGAGTCGTGGTCGCTTCTCCCACTGACAGAAGAGGAACAAGATGAGTACATGAAGTCAGTCTTCGGAGTGTCCGATGAACAATTGAGTGAGCTTCGGAATAACCTGGCATATTCAGTCGAACATCTGCTGAGCAACCCTCTGATGCTCTCCATGTTCGCTGACGTCATCAAATCTGAGGGAACATTCTCCGAAGAAGGAGGTGAGCTGAACATTTTTGAGTTGTACGCGAAGTATGTCGACTCGAAGCACAAACTGCAGTTGGTGGAAAAGGAGGGAATGAGAGCGGAAGACAACTTCACGGAGAGGCACATGCAGTTGATGTTCGAGAGGAACCTCCCACATTACTACCGCGTGGCTATCGGAGAACTCATCGACAACAGGACACAAAGGTTCATGTGTAGAGAGTGCGAAGGAAGTGGTTTGGTAGCACAGGATGAGCCCTCCGGGGTAACAAGAGACGAACTCCTCAGCCTCGGCCTCCTCATCGTAGGGTATAAAAATAAACTCGTCTTCAAGCACCGGAGCTTCGCAGAGTTTTTCTACGCCAGACTTCTCACTCAGGAGGAATCTGCCCCTCAGGTTGTGAGAGACATTCTCTTCCAGCGCATCTACGGAGAAGATAAGCTAGAGAACGTGGAGTCCTTCGTGGTGGGAGCATCACCCGCATCATTGTCCCTTTCACCCAAGTGGCTTCTCTTAAGCACAGACGGAAGCGACCCAACTGAAATTATTTCTGAGTTTTCGAGCAGTTTCGAGTCGTTCCCCCATTTTGTGCGCGAAGTCCTTCTGAGCTTCGTCCAGGGTGACCCTAACGACCTGTGGGAGGCGCACCAAATTCTCTTTGATGAAATGAGCAGAGAAGCCTTCACCAAGCTGTTTGATTGGATGAGTGAGAATAGAGAATGGACGAGAGAAGAGTTACTAAAGATTAGTCAAATCACCACATCCACCCCTCGTTATCCCCCAAAAGTGGCAAAAGAAGTCCCACAAGCAACTGCGAGGCTCATGGTTGCCATTGGACTGCACTCCGAAGGGCAGGAGCTTGTGAGTGAAGAGGAGGTGGGCGTGGCTGTGAACTCCTGCGACCACAGAATCCTCTACGTCGTCGCTCAATTTCATACTGAAAGAAGTGGGAGGAGCAAGTGGGAGTGGCTGGAGGGCCTCCTTTGCGGTGGGAGAAGTCAACTGAAAACGCTCTTCTTGCAGATGGACGATGCAGATTTGCGCAGTATTATCGAAGACAGAGAGTCAGCGAGCAAGTTGGTCTCAACTTTGTCCCACGAAGAAATCTCCGCACTAGTCAGCAGCAATGAGACGAGAGTGAGTGACGTCATCGGGGAGAAGCCACTGGAGGTAATTTTGGCACTGGGGGAGGAGTTCGTTCCTCTGACACAACTGGCGGAGTTCAGGGGGAAGTTCGGGGCTGCGAAAGGAAAGACGGTCTTTGAGATGAAGGAAGAGTGTGAGTTTGCAGTGGAGTTCTTGTGGGATGACCTGGTGGGGGAGGTGGGGAGGGTGGACGCGAGTGGACCTGTGGGTGTGGCCCTGAGGGAGGCACTCGGGAGGATGGGGGGAAGGTCGTGGTGGTTCCTTAGGGAGCTGGAAAATGAGATCCGACGGAGGCGGAGGGTGGGGTTGTGTCGTAGGCACCAGAAACGAAAGCATTCCGGAGAAAAGGTGAGAATCCTCGTAGTAAACTAATTTGTCAGCTATCCTCCTAATCACATTGTTCATTTCAGGAGGAGTCGAGTGGAGCTGAGGACCTGCGAGTTAAGGTCATGGACTGGATCACACGGGGTCTCCGATGGAGTGAATCCCTCACTCTTGACCACCTGGAGGGACTCCCCTACCTTCTCCGTTACTATCCCAACATCCACCTCACAAACCTCCTCCAGCAGAATCTGTATTTTGAGCCTCATCTGATGACTGTCCTTCGCTCACTCATCATCCTCTCCTCCCTCCGTTCCCATGACAACGAAGATTCCTCTTTATTCCCCATCCTCCGCGAGAAACGCCACCTATTTCCCTTAGAGTGGAGGCCTCTTGTTGAACTATTCCTTCGAGCCACACAGGAGCAGATTAGAGCGACGTCTCCTCGACCTCCGAACCTCGTCTCTGATATGTCAGTGGGAGGAGTCGCACTCAAACTCTTCACAGCCCAAAAACAACCGACATCGGCAACAAATACCGAAAACAAGACGTGGGAAATCATCCTTCTTGACGTGATTCGGTTTATGCCATGCTGCGACATCCCCGCCAGCCTCCAGCAAATCTGTCGACTAAACGACGAGGACAACAAGTTGGAGATGCTGCTGAAGGAGGTCCTCACGAGTGAAGACGTCCTCTGGGAGTGGAGGGAGCGGTTCCATCCGGAGTATCGGAGGGAACACGTCAACTTGTGTGCGGTAAGAAACCTTCTTTGCTTCTACTTCTCCGTCTTCGGACTCAACTGCGACTGGATGAAGATGCGCGATGGAGTAGAAGTGGAGCCTAAAAAATGGACACTCGTGGTGAGACTCCCGGTGGAGATCTCAAACGCTCTCCGAGGAGACCCCCACTGGACCAACCTCCTCCCCCAATTCCAGCAGATGCTGAGGGAATATTTCAGAGCAAAGAATTTCGATAGTATGGGTGAAATTGCAACCCACTTCCCCCTCAAGACCGAAGGGGATTGGGAGGCGCTCTTCACTCTCATCAACCGAGAAAACCTCCTCCCACGAGTACCGAAGAGACACCACGCCAATTTCCCCCCTTTTGTGTTCGCCCCCCTCGTCCGCGTCCTCCTCAAACTTTACGGGGTGGAGTGGACCAAATCAAAACTCACAGCAGAAGCATGGAACGCTATCCCTTCGAACATAGAATATTGGAGTAGATATAGTGAGGAGAGAGTGTGTCGTGTCTCAACTATTCGTTCGTTTGGCTCGCTGCTACACTCGTTAATTGAACTGGGTGAACTGGAGGAGGTGAAGAAGCGCGCGTGGCCTGGAGTTGTTTCCTGGAGGAACGGAGAGGGAAAGACGGCCCTCCAGTTGGCCACGGAGAAATACGACGAACGTCACCCAATCAGAATTCACCTCGACAACCTCAACTTGAGGGACAGTATGTGAACTTAGTAAAACGAAACATAACTTATTTGTTATTCATTGTTTGCTGAAGGTTTTTGGTCATAGGTTAATCACTACGGTACTACTTATTTGTCATGAAGAGGCTCTACAAAATCTTGAGTGAAATATAAATTGTACGCATACAAATTTGGATGAGAATAAACACCAAAGGATGAAAATATATCAATAAATTAAAATAAATAACAACAAACGAAAAAACTGTTTTATTTGTGGACAATATAAATATTTATTTCCTAAAAGACTAGAAGAGTTGATGCTGGACATTTACCCAAACTGCCCTTTCTCATCTCGAAAAGACATTTTCATTGCAAGTCGGGTAGACTCATCTGAGCATTTAGACACTTCAGTCGTGCTCCAAACAGTAAAGGTCACGTGAGTTAGCCACCAGCTATGAAGCCACCTGCTTCTTAGGAGAGATTAAGTGGGCGTTGCGGTGATGTTAAAGTCCTCAACATTCCCACATTCCCCCATTCTCTCAAGAGTGCCACAACCACGGAGAGACTGAACTGAAGGTGACGTCATCATCCTCAGCAGCAGTCTTCTTCAAAAGCCACTACCTGAATGAAGTGACTGTCAATTCTTCCTTCTTAGTTTCTTGCAGCCTGTCCCACTTTCAAGTTAATATAGATTGGTGGAAACAGGAGAAGACCATGCGGAGGAGGATGTGTGCTATGGAAATATTTAACACGCACTTCCAACTTCGGTTGACTGTCCATTTGCCCGTCCACTTCATTTGTTATCTCGCCCGCTATAAGCAAATGAAACATGGTTCTAAGCATTGAGTTTTCCATTGGTAGGCGTTAGTTGTACAACCAAATTTGAGGTTCATTATTATTATTTGACACAGTATGAACAACAGAGACGACCAAGAGCGTCAACACTGACACACTAGAGTAATTTATGATTACAAAGCCAAAAATACACTTCCTTTGCCGGAATGTGAAGGGTGCAATGTGTTCACGATACATAAATTGCTATATTTATTGCACCTGATACAACAATACAAGTCAGTGCAATTTAGACCGAATGAAGATTCTGTTTTAACGGTTAAGATGAACCACCTGCAAGTACAACAGATAATTGACAGCATTTTTTCAGCAGGTTGTTGATAAGTGCTGATAAGCTAAACAAGGTGAGGTGTGACGTCAGACATTTTATTGCACTACGTATCCATGTAATAGGAACTGGTAAATCAACCTTTTGCCTAAAATCTCGTCGACGAGGAGGAAATACATTTAGTTGTATGAAGGTCATTTTCATTTGCATGCCACCTTTTTTGCATTAAGATCCTTTCGTGTCTCCTGGCAGACGTCTTGAACTCCCAACTGACAAGGTTTATTGCATTAAAACTTAATAATTTATCCATTCCTAAGAGAAATATACAACAAAAGAATTTATTTCGCAAGGAATAGTTCGTGCTATCAGAAACTTTGCAATATCTGCTATAGTTTTCTTAATTCCTTTCATGCATTGTTTTAAATACTTTATGTTTTCATCTGTTACGCTATCAAGGGCAGCAAAACACTGTATTTTATTATATCTTTCGACCAGTTCCACTATTCATCATCAGCTAATGCAGAAGTATAAATGGAATTTACTAGAATAGTTGCTAGGTAATCTTAACTGCCTATGCATTTCCTTTCAGAAAATGATTTATTCCAGTAGCAATATCAATTCTATGCGAGATTTTCAGGGTCGCTTTCATTTCATAAACACAATTTACGTGATTGAAATCCATCTCCGTTACACGACGTGGTCCTTGGTCAATGACAACAGTGAACACTTCTGGTGAGAATTAAGATGGAATCAAATATAGAAATGAACACAGGGAACCGTGAGTTATCTCTGCCTAATAAATTGATAAGTGCCATACAGATTTGCTAATATGTTCAGTATTATCAAATATTTTTAGCGTGATTTTTAGCTGTTGAATTTACCTTAGTAAAAATTCATGCCTCTCTGGCTGAAAATAATTTGGGTGCAATTAATTTGTCCATAATCGCCGGCTCTCCTGATTAGGATGTACATTATTAATTGTCTTCTTAAAATACCCAAGAAAATATAAAAATCCGGACACTAGGGACATGAATGTGTAACGATTTTGAATAGTTAATAAAGGAATTTAATCCAAAGTTCTTTTCATACGATTAATGGAATTCAATAATTGCAAGCATGTAAATACTTCTGTGCTTGTAATCCTGCACAGAAATAATTCTCTTGCCAAAATCTGTGCAACATTTTAAAAACATAAATGAAAATTGTTTGACGCCTTACTCATATTTATAACGGTGAATTTACGACTCGTCAAGTGACAAAATATTGAATTGCAATGCAGATTGAAGAATGACTTGTGAGGCAACTTCAGTTGCCATATTTAAAAAAAATGTGCATAATGAATGAAGATTTATTTTAATCTGCGAGGATTAAGCAAGTGCAAACACACAACCGAACTTTGATAACAGTTTCTGACGAGGATTGTGATAAGCGCTGATAAGCTGGGCAAAGTCAGATAAAGTAGAGCCCAAGTCATTCACAAGGTTTGGAAGCAAAATGGTAAGTTGAGTTTAGTACTTAATTGCAAAGTTAAAACAGTTGTTAAAGACAAAACCTACACAGAGCAGATTCTCGAAGCCCAGGTAATTTAGATGACACGTAACGTATGATAATACAGCTTTTAGTAACAAATATCACAC
>JAQGAC010002119.1:0-11244 GCA_034696585.1 Isotomurus maculatus
ACAGCAACAGCAGAGATTCAAACAACTAACTTGTGTTCCGCGAGGTCATTCTCGAGTTCCATGATTTTGTTGGCGATCTGCCTCTGCTCCGTCCTCAAGACGTTGAACCCCGCAACCACCTCCTCCGGCGTCTTCTTCGGCATCTCTCAACTTAATCTTCGAAATACTAAAGTTTACAATTAAGTCCTCCCGGCTCGGAATATTCCCTGAGATTCAGTTTGATTTCCGCGGGTGAGTGGGGCAGACTGAGACACACACACACACTCCTGTTGACAATCCCCACCGCCAGACGCCTCTCACGAGTCCACCAACTCTCCTCGCTCACACGACTTAATCTCTTATAGTCGTCCCAAGGGAAAGCTCAATAGTCGTCTACTTTTCTACTTCCACCACCACCACTGCCACTTAATCTTCTTCTTCTTCTTCTTGACTTGTTGACTTTCTTCATCATCATCTCTCTCGCTTTCTTCTCACGTCTCCACTGTGTGTGTCTGCTTCCTCCTTCCTCAAAACTTTTGCCCGCAGCATCCGCTGAAGATGTGTGTGAATGAGACAAGGAGTTCTGTGACAGAAGGATGATTCTGCTGCTGCGATGTTTTATAAAATACGGATGAGAGATTAGGTGAAGAGAAGGCTTAATAATCCTCTCCTCCTGACAACAATGGGTCCATTAGACAACGACGACGACGACAAGGTGGTCAACAACTCGTCTGATTATGATGCGTGTGTGTCAGTCAGTTGTGTGTGAAATCCTCTTAGTAAATGATTAATCTCCCCGAGGACAAAGCCACACTCAGTGTGGAGTGGTGTGGGAGTTCCTCTAAACTTAATCCGATCACACACACAACTCTTTCCCCACACACATACGTCTCAACCTGCCTCATCAATGCGCTCACCAACGCTGCAAAATGATGCTAACAATCTACTTTTTTCTGTTCCAGGGATTATGCGGCGGACACTGCCGGAAATCTAACAACGACGACGGCAATTCTTCACGGCCCACTTCATCGTCCAACTGCAAGGACTGCAGCGTCGTCTAATATAACCGCTGCTGCTGCCGAGGACCACCACCTGAGCTTATAATATCCTTCGAACCTTAATATTATTGTGTGTGTCTCTTAATGTTTGTGCACACTCGAAATATGTGTCTCGTGTACTCGTGTTACTGCTCCCGTATTAACAGAATAAACGGAACCAGAGATGAGATCTGCTTAAACAAAGGGTCGCGTCCCTGGAAATCATTAATAAGCGTCCTAAACAAACCATAAATCGACTGTGTGTGTCTGTGTGAGAAATCAGTTTTGTGCCAGGTGGACGCAGCAGCCAATAAATGAGTCGACTTTGGTGTCGCCAAGGATGAACATACGCAGACGACGACGACGACGACGACTTATTTGCTCTCATCTCAAGTCCCCCAATAATAAAGACTATTATTAAGTTACCAGTCTTCAGTTTTTGTTCATATGTCACCCTCTTCACAATAAACCAGGACGCGACCATCTTTGCTGTCCCCTTCATAAAATATATCATCGCCCCTCCTCATCATTCCTCTCTCTCTGTCGCCTTTGTCACTCGACAAAATGTCCGACACAACTACTACTACGACATTCATGACTTATCGACTCCAAACATCTCATTCTCAGAACGGACAACATCATCATCATCGCCTATTATCTTCCTTAATCACACGTCACTCTCATCTCAATCACATCCCGGCCACCACCACCACCAACACACACCTATCTCGTAACAATCATCTACCACATCATCATCACCCTATCTACCTCAATCTACAACATCATCACATTATTATTATACAGGGTCATCATGCATTTCTCTTAAACAGTACTACAGGGTGAACTGAAAGTCCTGTTGTGTGACCAATCTACACGAATCTTGATCATCTTAATTGAGACCTTATTCTCATCAGTCTCACTGAATAGAAACCTCATCTCAAATTCCCGATCCACAAATCTCATTATCACCCTGATTAACACCTCATCTGCTAATGCGCTGCCCCTGTCCGAAGAATGAGCCTCAAGACTTCACGTCTCACGACGACGACCGCAACAATTCAACAACAATATGCAACAAAACAGAGTCCCACAAGAACTCCATCTCCTCCTCTGAAACCGGAGCCTCGACTTCCTAATCGAATTACACTCAAAAGAAACCAAGTGCGATGAGTGTCCCTGTACATTATTACACAAAATACATCTCAGCATCTCAGTTTGTTAACAAAAGTGAGCACGACTGACGATGTTGTTGATGTCGCCTTGTTGTTGAGAGAGCATCTTGTTGAGAATCACATTCATCTCAGTGAGATAATCGCCTTTGAGTAAACACGAAGATGGTGTCCTCCGATAAGAAGTCTCTCTTTTCTTCTTCTTTTTGTGTCTGCTCCACTTGTCAACGGGCATGACGCATCATCATTTACACACTGTCATACACTCATTATCACACAAAAAATGTCCTCACACTTATATTCCTCGTTCCAACTCGCCCCGCACCACCACCACCACTGAGAGTATTGTTACTTTATATTATTATCTCCCCTCTCCACTTATTACGCCATATGTGACACCCCACATAGTAGGAGAAAGCATTCAGTAGTGTCCCCCTCATCAGCAACGGAGATATGAATAGACTTTTATAGCAGTTAATACCCTCTCTCATACCTCTCAACGACGACTTTTGTAATGGAAATGCACCAAAATGATGGCTGACCCTGTTCTCTAGTGCATCTCTCCACAGTTTTGAGTCAAGAGCCTCTCTCTCACATTCGAATAAGTCAGCAGCAGCAGCAGCAGCGTCGTTGTCAAGTGCCCATGCCAAACAATATCCACCACCACCACCACCACTCAACCATTGTGAAGCGACAAAACTTTCACACTCAACTTGTTTCATCAATTCCCCCCTTAAAAAATCAACATCTCCTCATTAACTCACCCATCATCATTATTATTCGTAACAACTTTAGCCAAATGTGTCTACCATCACCACCACCACCACCACCGTCACCCTTCCAACTAGCACCATACACAGATTCAATCCCAATTCAGAATCTCTGCTGCTGTAATTGTGTCTCATTTTGGATGTGATGCGGGACGCGTAATGAGGAAACGTTCCACTTCCTCATAAACTCACCCAACTTCTTAAATCCACATTTTTACTCATACAAAACTTGTAATCCCATTTCCACCACCACTGCTGGAAAAACTCTTTTAGACGCCTGGCTTTTTTAATAATCCACACAACGCCCAAATTAAATACCAAATCGCTGTCAACAACTCAATCATCTTTTTTTATCACCTATAATTGCTCATTATCAACACCACCAACGATGATGATGATGATGATGATGCGAGCCATATTCGCCTAGTCTCCAGTCATTTCTCTCCCATCCCGTGTCTCTGACATCTCCAGCAGCAGCCAGGGAATCTCAGAGATCTTCTTCTGCAGAAGTCTTCATCCGGGAATTCGGGGAAATGGTGATTGAAATCAGTGTAGTAGGAATATATACCGGGTGTGTGTGTGTGTGTGTCTATGAGTTATGTCGGGTGAAAAAGGTGGTTGAGATTTGTGCCCGGGTGTCAGTGGAGAGATAATTTGAGAGAGGGAGGAGGAGTTGGAGGAGTGGGCCTGTCGAACAATCGAGGCGGAGACACCACCACTTACACCCGTATCAGCCATTCATACGCTATTACACCAAAACCTTACTCCAACAACGACACCACCCAATCTCACTTCCACCCCCACAGAGACCGCCACCAACACCCATTCCTCATCTCAACATCATCTCTCATTGTCTCAACCTCATCTCCATCTCTCACTTAAGCAGGTCTTAAGCACCACACCCACTCAACCACCACCTGCATCTCTAAAATGACTCTCTTCTTCTTCTTGTCTCTCCAGGAAAGGTTCCCCCCTGGGGGGCAGATGATAATAATGTTATTCTCACGATGATCCATCCTTGTTCCAAGACACACTTGACTCTCATCATGAAGAAGAAGACAGTTTTGTTATTCTGTTAGCCCAACAATGGCAGCTACAATAATAATACAATTTGAGCAGCATTTGGAAAGTGTCAAGTTACTCCAGTTCTGGAGTGAATAAGTATTGATCGGAGAGAGAGTTACTTGGTTGTGTGTGTGTGTCGTAGGTAATTGGTAGAATGGGAGTGTGAAAGAAGCAGTTATCATCACTCCAATCTCTCTCAAAGCGCATTTTATACATTTCCTACACACACAGGGGGAAATCCATCAAAGGATACAACACAACTCACAAAAAGAACCCATTTCCCTAACACCACCACCACCACCACTGCCAGCATCATCACCAGGCAGTATACACTTTTATTCATCACGGTGTGTCTGGAAAAATGAATCTGTGTGGATCAAACGATAATTTAGTGTGTGTGCTCATGACACTCCTCTTCGATGATGAATCAATTAAACTCGAGAGTCACCCAGTCATCATCATCAAATAACATGAGACTCCAAAGTATCAATAGTACGAATAGAGAAAGAGTGTGCATTTCACACCACCAGCGTCAGAGAGAGATATTTCATCAAGTCGCAAGTCATCCCACTCCAATCTCACAAACCAGCAGGATGGTCGTCTTCGCTGTGCTTGTCTCAAATTCCAATGACAGATTAAGACATAAGCAGCGAGGCAAATTGGATTAACTCTTCTCTCTCTCGAATACATACTCTCGCACGATAATTAAGTGAACCTCATTAAGCCTCTTTTTGCTCAGCCACAATGGATACAAACTCATCTTAATTCTTGAGAAGATGATCTGATGTGTCGGTCGGTACGGGTGCAGCAGCCAGAAGAGAGTATGAGACAAAGGATGAAACAAGTGTGAAACGAGATTATTACCAGTGATCACCTACTACAACATCATTACCACCACCACCACCAGCAAAAAACGAGCATCAATTTGTCCAGGAGAAGAAGCGGAGTTGTGTTTTGTGTGAGTGATGGATTTGTAGGCGCCAGGTAGGATGAAGTAGGATATATAGGTATGACGAGCACAGGTGCTTATTAATCCCAGTTCACTTTGTCATAATCTAAACGATCAATTCGGATCCTCACTTAATATTAACTCCCATCTCATCATCATCATCATCTCCCCACTATACAACCGTAATTGACACCTCTTATCCAACCTCTAAAAGCCATACATTAACACACACTCCAACACTAATGCACACCACAGGAACTACTCATCATCTTACTACGCGACAACTTAATGACCACAACACTCTCACACACACACTCTTAATGATCATCATCATCACACCTCACCCTAACGCACCCTGTACATTTGTACGTATATCAAAGATTAATGATCATTTTGGATGATGACCGGACTAACCAGCGGGAGTCAGCAGCAGAATAAAACTCCGATTGACACCTGATCATTGGAGCTGATTCATCTCGAGTCTCGTGAATAGCCCGTCGGCACACCCAACAACACACATTCTGATATTCTGGAGCAGATGGAACAACAGAAGAAGAAGAAGAAGGGAACTTTATTATATTATTGGGCTTTTGTTCTCCCGGAGGTTATGAAGAAAGAAGTTGTTGTATGTGTGCTCTCCGGGCGAGTGAATCTCTTTGATGGAGGAAGTTGATGTGAGGGAGTAGATTTTCTGTGGTTATTCTGAGGTGCATTAATAAAAGGGGGTAAGTGTATCAGAATGTTACTTAATGCTCAGGTTCCTCGCAGTTATGCAACAGACCGCATGCTGACCCTATACGTTCCTTTCACATACTCCGAATTCTGTCACAATCAACACCAATCATAAAACCACCCAACCATAAGCACACCACCACATCAGCTCTTTTCTTAGACATCTTCTTCTTATTAATTGATCCACACCACCACCTGTCCCCATATAGTCACTTTTAAAACTGTAATTTGCCAATTAACAACCACTCCGCAATTCGACTCTCATCTCATCTCATCTAGTGATGTTTCCCCAGGTGCCCATCATCACAAACACACGACGACAAACAGAATAAGAAGAAGCTTCTCTGTCTCTCTGTACTGCGTGAAACTGTGAAAGCTCCCATCAAGCAGAAAGTCAGTCCAATTTCCGTTTCCTCCTGACCTCTCCTCTCTTCCTCAACACTCAACCTCAGCGATTCTTAAAAGCGACCAACAAGAAGAAATCTGTGTTGGAGGATTTCCTCTCTTTCCAAAAAACATGTTGCTTGTTTCCCAACACAAATCACATCACGCCTTCGCCACCCAAACTCAATTAAAGCCCCGCGTGAATGGCTTAAATGTCGGAAATCACCGAAAAACTTACGCAAAAAACACATCCGAGAACAACGAGACACACACACAACAGGATACCATTAGGAGGCAAAAGGTCAAAATGAATTCACACAAATCTCATAAAAACCAACTTGGGTGAAAGCTCTCTCTCTCTCGTTGACTCTGTAGAGATGATGATTGGCGGTGGTGGTGGTGGTGGAATGCACACACACAAATAATACCCAAAAGCATTCCTAATGAATTAATGAGTCGTAATGAAGGGAGACGACATCAGCAGCAGCAGCAGCAGATCAGCAAGAGAGGAGGATTACATCCGTCGTCGTGGTATGCTAATTCGTCAAAATGATGCTGTGATGCTCATCTCTCGTCGGTGGTGGAGGTGGCCGTGGTTTCCTCATGCCAAATAAACTGGAATCCCAAATTACAAGCCGGAGCTGAGGAGATATTTGAATTTCAAAGCAGTCACAACCACCACGCCCCCTCCTCATCCTCCCTCAGAGTATGCTTTCATAAATTCCCCTACACAACATCCGAGTCCGTACCATCATACCACCGTGTGAACACGGCACAAGGTCAGAGGGCATCAGCGACGCTGGATAGGAAATATGCCACCACCACCAACAGGGGGGACGTTGTGTTGTCGGTGATATTGACATATCCTGAGGAAAGTAGGAATTGATTTGGTGAATTACACGGATTCCCAGTGTGTGGTGACCGGTGGGGAAAACTCTCTCTCCCTTCTCTACTCTCTCTCTCAATCTCAATACAATAAACCTCTCTCTCATCTCATCTTCTTGTCTTGTTCACAACTTAATCAAACTGATGTGTAAACATTCCTTTTTGTTAGAAGAAGAAGAAGAAGCTCCGCTGTCTGATGCTGGCAGTATGGACCAATTAAGTAGGCAACTTTATTACTACTCCCTGTCGGGCAAACAGTAGTTGTCCTCATCATCATCTCTCGGCTCACAATGACCTGCACTTCTTATTCATCAATATTTATATCCCAACTCATCTCTTGTTATGATCCCCTAATCACACGTTTACAAGAAATCGCATCCACCACCACCACCAGAAGAAGAAGAAGGTCTCTCTGTTGTGTGTATCATAAAGACAAAGCGTATCATGACGATGATGTAAAGACCACTACTCCTACTTCTGAAACTTGTGAGTGGCAATTTCCTCCAGAGAGAGTAATAGAGCGTCGTCGTCGTTGTCGGTTGTTGGAAGTGAAATTTAGGAAAGTCATTGCATTAAATGATCGGGAGGAGGAAGAATGCTGCTGCTGCTGCTGCTACCACTCAACATCATAATATGGAAGAATGTGTCCAGGTGTGTGTATGTGTGGACAATAAGTCTGACTAAGCAAATAAAGACGTGTCATTCCGAGGAAAAGGGTAAAGTGGTCATATACCACAACAGCCATAACACTCTCTAAACCTTCAGCTATAATATTGTGTAGTAATTATTTGCCCCACACTCTTGTTAGCACCACCGTATATACCAGCAGAAAGAAGAAGCCTCTAATTATTATCCCACCACCACCACATCGACACACACAATATTTATTCCTCACTTGACACTTTCTTCACACTAAACTATTATACACTACTACTGGTCACCACAATAAAAATATCTGTGACACAACTCCAGCCACTCTTTCTTTTCTTGAGTCAACACTCTTTATGACACTCTAATTATCACACACACTCTCTCTCTCCAGGGCTTCATCATCCAGTCAGTGTGACCATCAACAGCAATGAGGATGATCTGCATGAAGAATCAAATATGATGGAAGTGGTGGTGGTCCCAAGAGAGCCAAGATTGAGTTCAACAGGGAGACTCGCTTATTGTTGTCACTGCTATTAAATCACCCGGAAAACTCGTCAATTCAACAGATGATACACTTCCCGTGGTATCGCCTCCACAGAAAGATTAAGTGAGGACGATGATGATGGTGGAGTTGATGGGATCCAACAACTCCCACAGATTCGATTAGATTGGTGGTGGTCATCGTTGCTTGTTGAGAAGGAGATTTTTCAATTTTGAGTACAATAGCCCATTGATCATCTCCACGAGAGTAGTTGTTGCGCCTCCTCGTCAATTTGTCACCGTCATAAGAATCGTAATTGAGGCGTGAAATACACTTTTATTCATCTCACGCACCAACAAATCATACCAACACCAAACCAGCCAAACCTTGCGTCTTCTTATATTCACCCTGATTAAAAGACGATGTCATCTCTACAGTGTTACTATACCTTCTTCTTGTATGTGCATCTTTTATGTGTGTCCCCCACTGCTGCTGCTGCTGCTGCAGATCTCCAGGATGAAGACAAGTGGAAGAGCAAACAGTGTTCACACATTATTTGGTGGTGTTGATTTAGGAGATGGATGGATGTCAATGGGAATTCCCTCGTGTCCTCTGCTGTCACAACTAAACCCAACTTGACTTGACCCCTTGACACCTTCACTAAACATAACCCTCTCTCACACGCATCATTACCCCCACCATCACCATCAACAAAAGGGTTCACACACAACTAGACTACGTGTCTCTCCATTATATCCTTCATTAACAGGAGAAAGTCCTCATCATCCATCCACCTGCCCACATTCTTATTATTCAGAGCTTCGACAAATCGATGCGAGCAGACTATCGCATGACGAATCTGACAAGTTTAGTGGACACTAAGTGACACATTCTTCTTAAACACGAACTGTTTACACAGTCAGAAAAGAGTACACGAGGAAATTATTATTAAGCCTTCTCTCCTTTCCCCTCACTACTCTGTATACTCTCCATTCTATTGTCCTTTGGTGAAACCCAATATAACAAGTCTTCATAAACTCAGCTGCACACAAAACTGTTCCATCACATTAGTTCAATGTGTCCATCATCCTCGAGGACGAACAGTAGCCGATTATGTTTCTTTACAAGAGATACTCAAGAAGAAACAAATTCCTACCTGTGTAATCAATACTTTCGAGTAGGAGACCCTTAATAATACTCTCCTCCTATTCCTTTTTTACCACCACCACCACCACCACCAAATTCCTGGGAACAAAAAGGCACACACAATCATAATCTACTTTTGTTGTTGTGGGAGGATTATGAATTTCCATTTGGCAATAACCTCATCATCCATCAGTGGAGTGCAATAAAAGGCGACTGCCCAGTCCCTGCTGCTGTCTATTATTTCAAGTCAATCAAGTGAAGAGAGCAGTTGGGATAAGAGTAGTGTGGGTGAATAGGAGTGGATTATTGATTACGGTCGATGTGATGATGATGGTCTCATTGCACTCGAACAATAACTCCTTTCACATACCTCCAATTAGCACTCATCGCTTAATAACCGTCCAACGTCTTGTGTTTTTGTGGCGAGTTTTAATAAAAGCAATATTAAGTAGGAGTGTAGTGTGCTGAGGAGGATTAACAGAATGGATGTCATGAAAAGGGATTAGGCGAATGACATGACGGGTGAATGTGTGTGTGTGTTAAAGACCCCCTCCTCCTCCTTAATGCACTTCTGTTTTGGACCCTTCTTATTCTCCAGCACTCACCTAATGGACTCGCAATTAACACTCTCCTTGTTTTTATTTACCCCGGGGAATTAAGTAGGAGAGACCCTTAAAGAATCTTCATATAGTAAAAAGTGCCAATGATGATGTGTGCTCTACTTTCTGTCCGCCCACTACTCTCTACTTCTTCTGCTGCTGCTTATTTGCCTCTGCTCGCGATTTGTAATCTGCCTAAAAGCTGTCGTGTACTCAGATTAACCACCTCGACCACTAAACCTCTCTCTCTCACTCTATTCCATTGTTATTGAAAGGTGTGAAGAGATCATCTCTCTCCTCCGTACTGTTTCTCTTATTATGATGAACCCTTAAGCTTAAAGCTCAGATATCCCAATAATAATAATACACTCGGATTAGCGCATTAGCATGAGAATGCCCCGTTGTTAAAACGAGAGCAAATGGACCCTACCACCACCACCACCACCACCACTACTACTCTCGGTATTAAGAAGCTTCTACGCTCCAACTAATCCACCACCACCACCGTTAGAAGAAGAAGGAGACTAGGTTCGAATAATAATAATCCGGGAGTAGCAACAACTGGATGATGATAAACTGTCGATGTTGGAATAATTCAAAATGGAGTGAAGAAGAATGCTGGAGAAAAAGAAGAAGGGAAGCCATTCTTCCTCCTGATCGGAGATGAGATTAGCAGCTCACAAAACTCTCCCCACCACCACCACCACCACCACTTTCAGACACTACCAGACTTACTTCATACTTTCTCATTCACATTCAGTTTATTCATCTTAAAAATACAGACAACTGGGAACTTTGCTACCAACATGAAACAGTACAAATACAACTGTGTCCTTAAATATACGCTTACATCCTAAAAGAGAGAGAGAGAGAGTTGTTTCTTCTTCACGGGGAGACGACGAGAGTGTCGTGGTTGTTGGTTACTATTGCACCGTTCTTCTTCTTCTGGGGCCAAGCGCGATATGTAAATTGACTTTGAGAACTCACTACGACGAACTTGGTCTGCTGCTGCTGCTGCCACCCCCGTCATTCATGCTTCCAGACGCTCCCACAACAGCTCCACTGGAATGGTGGTGGTGATGATGCTCTGGTTTCAGGAACGGCCTGTGTAGGTCAACGGGGATGTTGAAGAATGCACTTCCTCCAACACCAGCAGCAGCAGTGGGGTTATTTTTGGCAGCAGCGAGTGCAGCGGCCTGCATCGACATGGCAGAGGTGAATCCATGCAGGGACGCTGCGAGTGAGGGGAAGATTGCAGATGGGGGCAGGTGGTGATGATGATGAATACTGTGAGGATGGTGATGGTGGGGGGGATGCGACGAGAGTCCCAATGAGTGAGCGGATGAGAGGCCGAGTGGGAGTGACGCCACAGGGATGGGAATCGTGGGACCCCCACC
>JAQGAC010002120.1:0-11243 GCA_034696585.1 Isotomurus maculatus
AGTGTATGGCCGTTTGTTACGAGTTGAGTTTATAGGAGTCTCAGGTTGCCCTGCACTCATAGTATGCTCGACTCAGTATAGTTATAAAAGAATTTCTAGAGGAGTCAGAGAGCACAAGAGTATGTGTTGCTCGTTTGAATGCCAGAATAAGAATGAATATGACATTAGGATTTATTTATTCTTCACTAAGGGAAGAGATTGCTATAATTACCGGAAAGTATTTTCAATTTTAACGGGGTCGACACCAAATCCAAGGCAAAGTGTACC
The DNA here is from genome assembly GCA_034696585.1 of Isotomurus maculatus. Taxonomy (NCBI): domain Eukaryota; kingdom Metazoa; phylum Arthropoda; class Collembola; order Entomobryomorpha; family Isotomidae; genus Isotomurus; species Isotomurus maculatus. Next base: position 268 of record JAQGAC010002120.1, read on the forward strand.
ATATTTTTAGTCGTTTGCTAGTGCTTTTAGGCTTCATAACAATAATAGTTTCATAATTTTATGACATGTAAACGACAGATTATTACTGAAAAGTTATTTGTGCCGTTAAATTAAAGGTTAAAAATTAAAAGTCGATTCATTTACAATCTTTACAACATTTGAAATCCTTGTCAGCGGTATTTCCGTTGAAAATCGGCAATCCTTAACTAGTTCAGTTTTCTGTTACTCTGAAACGAATTATTTCGCGCAAGGCTATCTATTACCTGTCTGTAAAAATACAATAGCTTTACAAAGAAACTGTATTTATATGCCAACTCTTATCGAAAGTATTAACTCATTGACCTGAACCCTCACATCAATCCCGGATTCACTTTCCATATTAACTCCGTTCTTTAGCTCAGAAATCCCAACCTAACATAAACTGGTGATTTCCAAGATGAGTCTTTGTTCAGTCATCGGCGGAGAGTGTGGAGGAAACTTCTGTGAAATAAAAGAAGCTGCTCACATAAAAATGCATTAATCTAGTTAATAGCGTTTGAGTGTACAGAACAGGAATTTTTCCTCGGCTTAACGCCACGCGTGGTGGGTATTTCAAAAATTTATGAATTCATCTTTTTCGTAGAAAACATTGATTAAGATATTTGAAGCTAATAGTAATTTATTTATTATGTACATAAACAATGCCTTACATAACTTCAAAAACATCGTCCTGTCATCTTCATTCAAATGATTGCAAATTGTCTCAACACATACCTATTTATTTAATGCATAAGAGATTAGCGGTTTGTTCCAAGCAAAACGACATAAACACAATAGGCGTAGATGCTTCCACAAAATTAGACTGTCCAATTTTAATACAAGTTGGGGTTAGAGAAGCGTGTATTCGTCTTTTAAGTGCTTCATTGGGATTCTTGAACGGAAATCGTTTCAGATTTGCTTGAAACTCAACCGATTGTGTCCACACATTTGCACTAAGGACAAGTACTAATTCTATGCTGCAGAATATAATGACTGCAGCAACCATTAGCATGAAAATGAAGCCAAAATTGACCTGATTCTTAAGTACCAAAACTACTTTTACAGAAGCAATTGGTATTGTCAAGCCAGGAATGATGCACCATAGATACATTCTGGTACTGAATATATTGTTGAACGTATTTGCAAGTAGCCGAATTTCTTTGTACTTTGCAACTAAACATTTAAATTTATTTGAAGAAACTCGTTTCTTCATTAATGCTTCATAGCTACCATTAATGTACTTGAGATACATTGCGAAGGAAAGCGGGCATAGAATGAAATGGTAAACACCAATAGTGACCGCAGTCAAGGTAATAGGCAGAGTCAATGCAGGAACAAAGACGAGAGAGTACAGACACCGAAACGCTTGCACAATATTTAAGTTATGCAGTTTGGAAGGAATTAAATTTCCCAGAAAAGGTGGATCAAAGAACAAAAAGAATGTCAGCAAACCTTGCAAAATAACTGAAAAAGGCCAAATGTAATTCATTACAAAGAAATCACCTTTCAGACTATTTAGTATACAGGACTGAAGAAGATCTGAAATAATTATAAACGATTAAATGTTAACTATTTATTTGCCATTGGAATAGAAATCAGGAATATGTCAGGAGTTTCTCACCTGTTTTCTTGTAATTCTTAAGGCTATTTTCAACCTTAAGAAGCTTGTTAAGAAAACATGTCATTTCATATTGAATTGAGCGTGTGGTTGAAATTAGGGAACAGAAAGTAAAAGCTGCTTGATAAGCAACGACCCCATATGAGCACACGATTTGGGCTGTCAAGGTTTGTGACGTTAAATAGCCAACAATGAATGACAAGAAGAGTAAGATTGTGTAGCTTTTCACCAAGAGAGGAAATATAGGCCAGGTTATGAAACAATTCTTTGGTACCAAAAACTGTCCTGTTTTTTCGTTGTAGTCATAAAAATTGGCATGAATTTGTTTACAAAACTGCAATTGACTAAGAAACAGACTCATGAAAGTGAAATACATGATTTGTTTAAAATGTTTTAAATTGCCAATTAGCCTGAAAGGTTTGTAACAGCTCGTAGGAAATATTACTTCAAATCTTGTGTTTAGTTGCAGTCTTCGATTTGGTTTATATACCAAATATACGGGAAAAGGGAGTTGAATTTGTGAACAAAGCGGTACGCATTATCCATGTTTCGATATTTCGATACAAAACCAGGGTTTTTGGTAAACAAGGCAAGAATCTCTCGTGAAATTTAGAAGAGAAACAAAGTTTCATGCATACGTGGCAGTTTTATAAGCAATAGGTAAAGCGAGTAAAACATGGATTATATAGTATCTTTGTTTGGTAGTTGGCTTTTAAGTTATTGCAACACTTTGCATTTATACCATTCAAGACGATAATGCTGACAATGTGAAATTGTTAAACTTTGGGTGTGTCATTATCAAAATGTTTATCGTAGTAGAATCTACTAAATTTGGTTTACAGATATCGTAATTATCTCTGCATATCAAATTGCGAATGAGAATAAGCATGTGAAATATTCACAGCTAAAAGCCAAACCCACTCTAGGAAGGTTGTTTGGCATGTTTTTAATATCGTTGTGTTGTGGGACTAAAAGAAACACCATCAACAGGCTTCCCGAAGTATGTTGGAGTCATGTACCATTTATGAATAAAATATATTTTAGGTGTAAATTGCCCCCGTATTAAATTGTAAGACACAGTTTTAAGGAAACGATAAAATTTCTTGTAAATTTATTGATTCGAAATTTCACGACCCGGTATCGGTGTTACGGACACATGAATTGTTTCGTTAATGTTTAAGAATCGTTATTGTGTTTTTCCACGCTTTGTTGCCAAACCCATTTGATTTTAATAAGATTAGAACCTCGTTAAATCCGAAAGAGACGGATATTGAAGGTTGAAAATTGAGTTGCACTTAGGAAGGAATGAACGTTACAAGATGTGGACTTTATCTAACCGTCGATTTGACTTTAAATCCAAGAAAAACAAGAGTGTTATTTATGAAAAAAGCGACACGCACTATCCATGTTTTCCATACTTCGATGTCAAACACCTGCTATGATGGCAACAAGAAACGATTTAGTGAGGTATATGAGAGAAGTATGTCCATGGTTTCGGTTAAAGTTAGGGACTCGGTAGAAGCTGCATACATTTCAACTGTTTCAATACTACTTTAGAATCGGATCATTTGGAAGATTTCATGACCTTCTTCAGGCACTTTTCTTTAGAGATTCAGTACGTGCTTGTTAGGAGTATCCCGCAATTAGGTGTTGGAAAATAATCATTTAATCATTGTAAAAAGTTCCTCCAGCGTTTACATGCCAATTAGAAACAAAATCCGGAAGAGTGAGTCAGAAATGAAATGAGTAAAATAAACTGAATACCTCAAATGTCTCTATTTACAATCTACGGGACGTTAATTGCCAGTTAGCTTTAAACTTGTTTGGAAGGCACGATTGCCTCTTCATTATTAGAGGGAATTAAAGCAGCTGTTAGCATTCTGACTGGATAAAACAAATATTAATGAACTGATTTGTTACTATGCAAATCATTGATTAAGATGTTTGAAACTGCTCATTATGTATATACGTCCCTAATATATATGTCCCCTAATAAATATTATATGAATGCATTATGTTGTCTTCTTTTTTCAAACGATAGCGAATGGTCTCATTGCATGCTACTTTATTTCACTCACAATAACGTGGCAGTTTGTTGCAAGCAGAAAGACATAAACACAAGAAGTGTTGATGCTTCCACAAAATTAGACTGCCCAATTTTAATACTTTTCGTATTGACTGGTGGTAGCACAAGAAATCACAGTACAGAAACTAAAGGCTGCTTGATGGGCCACGACACTGTGTGCGCAAACGATTTTGACTGTCAAGGTTTGTGACGTTAAATATTCAATGAACGACAAGAAGAGGATCCTTGGTACCAAAAAGTTTCCGGATTTTTCGTTGTAATCATAAAAATTGATAAGAACCTTTTTACAATAGTTCAGTAGGCCCAGAAGAAACCTCATGAAAACGAAATACATGTTTTCCAATTTAGATTTAAATTACAAATTGCATTAAATATTGGTATGTGCTGCTTTATGTGGCAGTGGTCGATTCGAATTTATATACTAATTGCTTGCAAAGTGGAAATGGCATTCAAGAACAAAGTGACACGCATTACCCTTGTTTTCCATTCTTTGACTGCAAACTCTTTAAGATAAGAATCTCCTGAAACATATCAGAAACATGATTACATTCTGCGAGCACTTTGCAAAATAAGAAGTTAATGGAATACTGCGTGGACATTATCAAAATATTGTTTATATATGCAACGCTTCGGAAATTGGGTGACATTTATGAACATAGTGGCACGCATTAAAGTGGGTTTCCGCATTTTGATTCCAAACATCCTTGGTGATAAAAAGATTAGAATCTCGTAAAAGGTCTAATCGAAGCATATTTACACGCTCACGGTGTGTTTGACATAAAAATTACTGAAGAGTGTAAGACGTGGACTTTATTCTAATATTGTTTGATGAAAAGTGCTTCTTAAAATATTACAATACTTTGAATACAAAATATTCTAAACCCCAAAGTTGACACCATGACCTTGTTAAAGTGGGGGTTTTCCTGTTTATGGATTCGTGTTGAAATTATCCCACACTGTTCGATGTTTCAAATTATACTATGTTTATTTTATATTTATCGTAACATTGCATTTTAAACACTTAGCTGTATTTTGAAATACGAGTGAGAGTAAGCAACCAAGATATTCACAGCTAGGTGCCTATCCTTTCCGGGGTAGATTATTTAAAAATCTATTAATATAGTTCTAGAATGGGGCAAAAAACACTCAAAATTGTCTTCCACAAGGAATAAGTTTTCTGCAAACGGACATTTTATTAGGTTTTTGAAGGTAAATCCAACTGCTGTAATAGTACTTACTTATGTTCATATCTTACTCACGTTAATACCTCTGCCTAGACAATATACCAGATTCTGTGAGTGGGTGAAGATTACACTAGCCGTACGGAGTAAATATTCCATTTCTTTGATAAGTAAACCTTAATTGCAAGCTTAGTTTGCTAAGTGGCAGGTTGCACCTAGGTGAATATGTCTCATCAGCTTTAAGAAAAAAACCAATCTTATGGATCTTTGTTTTGCTGAACATTAAATATTCTTTGAGAGATAAGTGTGTTAAGAGACGCAGTTCACCTTTTTAGGCTCAATTTGACCACTGTATTTAGATTATTAGCTCAAGACTCTTTAGGCTAGGCATCAATAAATTTAACTATTCAAGAACATAAGGTAGGAAGGGTTTCCTGTCTTGATAACGGGACTTACAAATTAAGACAACTCTTTTCATCATGTGAGTAGATAACCCTTAACTGGAGAGTGCCCATCGCACTTTTCAACCTTTGGTGACGCAGCAAAAGGCATGAATTCGAGTGACGTGATAAATACATTCCAAAACGTGCTTGCTAATTTCATTAGCAACAAATTGCCGGTTTGTTGCAAGCAAAAAGACATAAACACAAGCGGTGTAGATGCTTCCACAAAATTAGACTGTCCAATTTTAATGCAAGTTGGAGTCAGAGAGGCGTGTATTCTCCTTCTTAGTGATTCCATGGGATTTTTGAACGGAAATTGTTCCAGTTTTTCTTGAAATTCAACTGAACGTGTCCACACATTTGCACCAAGGACAAGTCCCATTACTATGCTGAAGTATATGAAAACTGCTGCAACCGTAATAATTAAAAGGAAACTAAAATTAACCTGATTCTTAAGTGCCAGAACTACTTTCACAGAAGCAATAGGGATTGTAAGACCAGGAATGATGCATCGCAAATACATTCTTGTGCTGAATGTTTTGTTAAACGTGTTTGCCAGGAGTCGAATTTGTTTGTACTTTGAGACCAAACAATTGAATTGTTTTGTAGATTGTCGTTTCCTCATTAATAATGATTCTAAGTTTCCATTAAGGTACTTGAGATACATTGCGAAGGATAGTGGGCATAGAAAGAAATGATAAACCCCTATTGTAACTGCAGTACAGGTTACGGACAGAGTCAACGCAGGAACAAAGACGAGAGAGTACAGACTTCTGAACGCTTGTACTATAATCCAATCTTGGAATTTGAAAGGAATTAAGTTTCCCAGAAATGGTGGCTCAAAAAAGAAGTAGAATGCTAGCAAACCTTGCAATACAGCTGAGAACGGCCAGATGTAACTGATTGCGAAGATATCCCCTTTAAGAATTTTTATTTTGTACGATTGAAGGAGATCTGAAATTATATTTTATGTATTAAAATTCAAACTTGTAAAACTGTTAGTGAAATATTTAGCCAGATTTTCTTACCAGTTTTTTTGTAAAATATGAGGCTGCTTTCGAATGCAAGAATTTTGTTTAGAAAACATGTCATTTCATATTGGATATCACGAGAGGTAGAAATTAGAGAACAGGAAGTGAAAGCTGCTTGATAGGCTACGACACCATATGAGCAAACGATCTGAGCTGTCAGGGTTTGCGATACTGAACAGCCAATAACGAACGAAAACAAGAGTAGGAAAAAGTAGGTTTTCGTTAAGGCTGGAAAGATTGGCCAAGTTGTGATACAATTTTTTGGTATCATAAACTGTCCTGTTTTTTCGCTGTAGTCATGGAAATTGACGTGGAATGTTTTACAGTACTTCAGTTGACCTAAGAAAAGCTTCAAAAATATGAAGTACATGTTTGATGACTAATATCTAAAACGTCCAAACACGCTTATACGATTATAATTGCTGGGTTTCAAAAAGGAAATAAGGGTGTAAAATTTAAAAAATGAAAATATTCACAGCCGAAGGCCTAGAAAATCATTGCAGCATGTTTTCGAAAACTGTAAATATCATTTCTTGAAGGGTCCAAGAAACTCACATTAAATACGCATCCACAACTCTACAAGTCCCAACAGTTTAAGTTATCTTGTTTTTATCCTTTGAAGATCAATTGATTGATCGCTTCGCTGTATGCTTTAGAATAGGCCTAGGTTAACCATTATAGCTAAGGTAAGCTAAGCCCTGATGGTTGAATAGTTTGGACTGCAGACTTAAGGTATCACACGCCGGAGGTCTGCAGTTCGATCCCTCAGCCAGGGAAACTTAGCTAAGTCCTTTCTGGCTCTGTGATACCTCTGCAAAGAGGCAGCACGAGGAAGGTGCCTACTGGGCGATTTAACTATTGCTTAATTAGCATACACATGTTTTGGGTGGTATGCTTCATTAGGTCCTAGTGTACCTCTCTTTCTGAGGTACACTCGATGAGTTATCTCCCCGTCTCCTATTAGCGGAATGAATTGTTGAACAATTATCTACCACCTGAGACGTTAATAATCTATGATTTTCATTTTTTCATTTTCATAGGAACAGGATCGACAACAATAAGGGTAGGCAGATTGTCCCTTTTATCTATTAAAAAAGAGTTTAGCTTTTTCTTAAATCCACCTTCTAACGTATTCCACAGCTTAAAACAAAATTATATCCCAACTTACGTACAAGTACTTATGTTGAGGTGTCATTTATGTTAGCATTTCAACAAAGACTGAATGGATGAACATTACGCAAAATGTTCTGAAAAAATATTCAAATGTCCATTGGACACGTACAAGACGCAAGTTAGAGCCACTGTCCGATATCGTCTGCTTAATACAGTTTAGTTGAAGGTTTGGCTGGGTAAATGGCAATGAGTGCGGGATTATTGTTAGGAATCATAGCTCCTCACTAGAACTCCTTCCTTCCTTCAGTATTGCACAAGTGGCTCGGTAGTCTAATTGGTAGGACAGTTGCCCGGTTAGCGACAGGTCTGGGCTCCGAGACCTAGTCGAGCTTTACTTTTGCAATAATCCTTACATTATTATACCTTATAAGCTTTGAAGACAAACCAAGTTTGAGTAATAGGAATTGTATGAATGTTTTATTTTCGTAAACTAACTAAAAGGTGGTGACTCCTACTTTCCTTGTTGTAATAGCATCCATGCTTTGATGCCAAAGTAAATTGATTTATTGAGATAAGAATCTCGTGAAATATGTAAGACAAATACATTGAAGTTCGGAAAGGGCGTTAAGCTTTGCAAGGACTGAAGTGTGTTAGAGTGGGACTTAATTCAACTTTAGTTTGCACACCGAATCCGGGAAAAATGGGAGTGTTATTTATGGACAAAGTGACACGCATTTTCCTGGTTTAGATACTTTGATGCCACGCAACCTTGTTGAAGATAAGAATCTCAGGTTAATTTACAAGAGTAATGTGTGGTTGCAAACAAAGAGTAGAATGCTATACGACGTGGACTTTATCCAATTATTGCTTGAAAACAAAATTCTTGCGAAATGCACGTGGAAGTTAGAAACATAACGACACGCATAACCCTTGTTTTCCGTAAGTTAATGTCAAATGCTTTAATATTAATAAGTTAAGATTCTTGCTAAATAGATGAGAGAAATTAATCCATATTCTTACTAAGCGTTTATAGCTAAGCTGTATTATTATTACAAAACCATGGAGACACAATATTCAAAACACTACTGCTGTAACTACACAGTTATTGACGTGTCTTCTTTATGGTTTTGTGATTAACTTATCCCAAATGATTTATCCCTGCAGAATATACTAGATTTAGTTTACAGATATCGCAATATCACACTTGAAATACTTCACAGCATTTCAAATTGCAAATCAGATTCAGAAAGAAAAATTTTAACTGCTGCAGGCCAAAAACATCCTGGGTAGTTAGTTTAGCAACTTTTAATGTCGTTCTATACATTGATGAAAAAGCACAATGAGAATGGGCATCCACAAATAATACAATTTGAAACCAGTAATTCTGTAATATTCAAGTAATTCTGTAAGTATCCTTAAAGGACAAATTCTGCTTACATAGAAGTACTGGTGTTCATGTTTCACTTAGGGGCTGTCCATAAACCTCGTGGCCTATAAATCCCCCACCCCCCGGTCATGGTTTGTCGTGGCATCTCCCATACCCCCACCCTCTGACGCCACGTGTTAAAAAAATAAAAAGGCTGAGTTTAACGATTTAAAAAAATAATTTCATAGCCTTGAATATGGTTGCTTTCCGTTAGTACCTTCCTCAAAAGTAGCCTGCATTCATACAATAAAATAAAAATATATGTGTATTAGAGAAGTTAATTAGTAAAATAAGGTTAAAATTATCCAAAATATTTAAAGAAAATTTTGGTTTTTGGACCACGAGGTGTTAAGCTCCACCCCTCCCCCCTTCACGTAGCATTTCGTGGTATTTGAGTCACGCCTACCCTCCCTCTTCTAGACCACGAGGTTTATGGACAGCCCCTTACGAGAATACAAATTTTGCAAACTTTAAAAGAAACAATGGATGGATTATCATTACACGGGCTTGCCGAATAAATTCTCTATTGCCGATTTGTCAGGTACAAGTTCTCAGATAGATTCAGATTTTCAGATGTGTTATAATAAAGGTTGGTGCTATTTTATAGCGGGCTTACAGTTGTAGTAGCCCAGGAATAAAGTGTATCATTAGTTTCGAGAGCAAAACAATCTTGATTATAAAGATTTTGCGAACAATCTGCTTGCGTGGAATACTGATGAAGTCATGCGACGCGATATTTAATCAGAATGAATTAGCCAAGTTAATATTTTATTGTGCAACAGAGTACAGCTAGTTTCAATTTCAATAGACAAAATGATTTCACGTTGGGGTAATGATTCATGGTCGATTTTATAATTGAAAAAGTTGATTTTGCCAACTCAGTTTTATGCCAACTCAGTTGAAAGACTGAAGGGAATGTTTTGGAACGGTTCGGAATCAGGAATTTTGAACAACGTATTTGTTCATAATTGATGAAAAACGAAAGGAGTCGATATTTAACAGTCAACTTATGCTTATAGGTAATTTTTAATTCAGATATGGTCAACAATTTTGTTCTGTTTATTATACTTATATTAAAGATAAAAATTATTTCATGAATCAGGGGGTGTTCTCTCCATTTGGATGATTTCTTTAATAAGTTGCAAAAAGAATGTGATGTTGTATTATGCAATGAAATTAATTTCAAGGGATTTTAAGTGGGTGTGGTAGCACTCCCTTAATTTGGTCTCTTTAACGACCTCCCGTTAAAAACACGGAGATTTTACACACGGACCAGCTGACGTCTCATGACTTCATGAGTAAAACAAAAATGGTTTCGCTTTTGGTAAAGTTTTATTACCAATCATGAATGCGTGTTAATAACTCCCAATTGAACGTATCACTTATTAACGTGAAACTAAAAAAACTTGAGGATTTGCTCTATGATGAGCCATGGCGAAAATTTGGTCTTAGCCCATAATTTTCCTATTAATTAATATATTTTTCTATGCTCCTTCACGCTTGACAGCCTAAGGGTCTTGATAACGGTTTGTGTACAGTGTAGTTGTTAGGGTACACCTGCAAACAGCTTTTCCATGGATAAAATATTTGATTATTTGCCAAAGTCAAATCTTAAGCTCTCAATTTCTAAATGAAATCATCATCTTGAAAAAACCAAGTAACTATTTACGCAATTCATATTTTATTTGTAAAAGTTGTGTTTCGTTTAAGGAATTGGCAATGCATAGCTGATAGAAATTTACCCAATGAGTTGTGCAAACTAAAAAAAATTAACTCAGGGAAGTAAATAAATGTAAATCACCTCATGTTTTATTGCACATATCTAAAACGAGAACAATAGAACAATCCAATTTAAAGTAAAATAGTTGTTAGGCGAATTTGAATCCAACATATTCATTGGCTTCACACTCCGCCAAAGCTTTAACGTACGCCGGCATTCCTCCTGCGTAATTAAGAGGCTCTAGACGTTTCCCAGGAATGTTTGCTCCTTGATACCAACTTTTCGCTAGTGGGAACAATCCTTTATCCCAAATGTCCCTAACTATTTTAACCCATCCACT
>JAQGAC010002121.1:0-11236 GCA_034696585.1 Isotomurus maculatus
AAATCACGTGCTGCTGTAAGGGGGGAGGGGGGGTTTGCAAAAACGGCACAAAATGTCACAAGGGGGGTGGGGGGGTCGGTGAATTTTGCACGTGCATTGTACCAAAAACCAAACTTGAATGTGTTGGGACAAAATTTTGTGGCAGCAATTTCTAAAATGGGAGTGTAACCGACATTTTCGAAGGCACCAGACGTTGTTTTATAATTTATTTGAGTGTGTGGAAGCGGGCACTTGAAAGTGGGGATGATTGGTGGATCGGCGGTTGGAAATATATTGCATACTCAGTTTGGGAGTGAAAGAGGAGGATTGGGCGAGGTTAGAGGGGGTGTTGGAGATGACGGGGGTGGGAGGGTTGGAATGAGCGGGTGTGGCGTGTTTACGGCGGTTTCAAAATACGACCACTGCAGTTGACGTGAAATGGGTCCTCTGCAGGACGTCAACGCTGTCATTCGACAAACATTCTGAGTTGACCGATAATTCGCTTTCTAACAATAAGCAGAATTGAAGGAGTAAGGGATTTCACTTTAAAATTTTGGTTTGCCGAGAAGCGTTGACCAGTGATCGTTTCCCTTTTCCCGATAACCGGGTATTTTCCGGCAAGCACAAGTGACGGACTGCTTAGAAGCTTCGCCAGACAGTGTAGACGAATCTGTGGAATGTTGTCTAGCGTCTGTGGAGCAGAGTTTCTAGATGAAAAGTGTTTGGGGAAGTTGTCCTGCTGAACACGAAGAGAGGGAAGAAGTTGGAAGGTGCTGCAGAGGACTTTCCCGCGACTCCCCGGGATTTGTTTCTTCGGTGCGGAGGGCGTCACTCGCCTGAGTGGACGAGATCCCAGGGGGAATAAATTGTGTGGCGACGGAGGACTGCGTTCCAAGGTCACGTTGACATATCCTCGCCCCTCTCATTCCGCTCCTGTGGCCATTCCTGTGGCCCCCGAGTTCCTCCTCCCCCTGCGACCTCCCCCCACTCTCCGCTGCCGCTCACAACGCCCCCCAACACGAAGCCCCTCCCCTTTTTATGCCCCTCCGACGAATGCGAATGCCACGAAATGAGAACAGCCGGTTAAATTTAGTAAGTTTATTTTCAGAAATGGAGGATTCATGTGACGACTATTAATTAACCTGGACTCGGAAGCCTCTCCCCGTAGGCCCATTGTCGGTCCTAAACTGGAGGATGGCGACGGTTGAGTTTCCGAGATGCTCCGAAATGGCGCCGACCCTTCCGCACCGCCTGAAACAGAAAACCAAGTTGAAAATCAAGCGAAAGTGAAGTTGGGAGGAGACTCCGCGAGGCTCACCTGGGGAGTCGAGTGAATGGGTACCCCGTTGAATTCTCCTGGAGGAACCACACGAAGAAGGAGGGTTTTTCGCAGTCGTCCGGGGGAGTGCCCGGGAGGTCCAGGAACGTCAGCCAAAAGGAACCTCCCCGCGGAGGAGCCATCACCGCCACGAAGCGACTGTCAAGGGGATATTGCTGTGTGTTGTTGGGGGGAAACGAGACCTCCTGGCGCCCCTCCCCCAACACAAGTTCACTCGAGTACACCCAGTCACTCCCAGTGTAGGTGTTGTTGAATTTGAGTTTGAAACTGGGCCTCTCCGCTCCCCCCGGGGAAATCAACAAAGTGACCAGAATCACATGCCCATCACTCCTCTTCGCCTCTTGCCAGTTGGCCTGCGACCTGTCCAATTAAATTGTCACTTATCCATTTCACATGTCACTTTATTCCCACTCACCCAGTCCACATTTGTCCATCGTTAAAACCATAGCCCCAGAGGGAGAGACGCGCGTCCTCCCCAAGGCCGTTTTCTTCCAGCACGAAATTCATCGCACGAAGAGAGTCCCCTCCTTGTGATTGGAGGACCCAAATCTTGGTGCGCAGGTGCGGATTGGTCCCTGCTGTGAACTCAATCGTGCCTTCCTCCGCATTCACCTCCTCCACCTGCAGAAAATCAAACGACACTCAACGCATCCTCACTCAGCCACCAATTGCGCCCATAAAAAGAAACGGAGTGGAGTCTCACCTCAGTCAAATTATGCGGAGGAAATAGAGCCGTCGTCAAATGAGAAATCGACTGAAAAAAACGGAGGAGTGTGAGTGTTGGTTTGCAAGTACGCGTGAATTGGGAATGGAGACTTACTTGGGACAGTTCCCGGTGATCTGCTTGGAGAGTATTCGACATTGCGGCAAACATCTTTTCCATCTGAAACACAACATACAAATGTTCCACTGAGTTAAAATGCAAGATGAATAAATAACTCTCACTTCTTCCTTAAGGAATTTCTTCATCTCTTCGTTCTTGTCTCGAATGTACTCGCGTGTGGTTTCGCCGGGGTCGTGAATCTAGTCCTGCAAACACACAAGCAGAAGTTAAACACAATCAGATGACGCAGAGACCCACTCACCGTTTCCAACTGCTCCGTCACTGCAATCCCCACCAAAGAGAGGAACAAGAGGAACTTCAGAGGGACGCCCATGTCGGTAGCAGCTGCAAACCAGACTGAGCAAACTTTTGGGAGTGGTAGAGGAATATTCTTCTCCTATGGAAGGAAGAGGGCACTCAAATTAACAAGCTAATTAATCTCGGGAGGTGCTCCTTAAGCAGCTTAGTGGAGTGAGTGGTTGGGCAGATGTTAAAATGCGCAATTAAATTGTTATCAGTTTTCCTTCTCCGGTGGTGGAGTGAATTTTCTTGTGCAGAGAAGGAAGTTTGGGTTTTTGCCACGACTTTTTGCCACGACTTCTCACAGTCTCAATTTCTGAACTCGACTTCGTTTGCTCCTCTCCAGAAAACAAGGTGGGTTCGGGAAAAAATTCTCAATGTTGTTTGTCCTCCTCGGATTGCTTTGATGAGAAAAGGGAGAAAGGAAGGAAAAACTATTTAACTCTCATTAAGATTACATTGATTTACGTTTTCTTACAAATCTCTTCTTCCTCACCTGAGATTTTGATTGTCTATCTTGTGTCTTTATTTTGGTGATGTGAAATGGACGTGACCTGTCCTCGGGATCCTCCAAGAATTTCCACGACACTTCTAACACGACTATGAAACCATTGAAATCATTTCAAAGCCTGAAGGGAAAACTCACGGATTCAGATTGCCCCGTCGTTGCAGTCAGCAGAAGGAAGAAGAATAGAAACTTGAGAGTGACGTTCAGTTTGGAGGAAGAGAGGAACTCAACTGAAGAAGGCTGAGGAGAGGCAGAAGGAATCCTGTTCTGCTGAAAGTGTGCAGACTTGTTTTCAAGGTTGATTAAAATTCTGCAGAGGCAGATTAATTAAAGTTCAAGTGAAGTGAATATTTGTGCAGATGGTCAATTTCTCAGTAAATTGATCAGGCCAGGGGTTTCTATTCAGGTTTATTCAACTGAGCAGCGAGTGGGATGTAGGTGATTAAGGATTAAGAGGAATTGCTTTAGGAATGGTGAGTAGCTGGGAACACACGAGGACACTCGGAGCACCTCTCTTTCCACGAAACACTAAAAGACTCCTCCTGTCTCAATTTTATCTCAAAGTGAGGTTATTCCTACTGGCAAGGTTGGAGTGGCCAGAGTCAATGGATGGAGGAGTTGATGCCGCAGATGAAGTGACGTCCGCAACATGTTCCTCTTCTCGAGGATCACGTTGTCTTAATTGTTTGTGTTACTCATGGGAGACTAGTCTATTATTGTACTAAATGAGGAATAACACGAAAAACACGTAAAGAATATCTATCTATCTACGTCCTCAACTGACTCATTCCAATTCTTTGGAGAATGAGACTTCTCAGCATTCCTTAGAAAGACCGGAAGGATGTTTGAGAGAAGAACTTTCTCGGCGCAGTTGCTGCAAGAAGTTCTACACAAACTGGAAGTGAGGTGGGATCAATTAAAACAGAATTTTTAGTCTGCAGAAAATGGTCCCGGGTATCTTCGTAACGAATCTGATGTCCGTGAGCTCTCAACATTCACTTTATCCTGTGTGCATGTTAACTCTACTATCTAAATTACGTTTAGCTTCTGATTTATTTTGTATTTCATAAATACGACTGTTAGTTCCGTTGACGCTGCAATTCGACTGATACGGATCTGTTATAAACTCGGTTTGCTTTTGTACAGTCGGACCAACAAAGGTAGCTGCTCTCAACATAGGACAGCTTATTATTAGTATGATTCCTTAGTGTCTCCTTGTAGACCAGAAGATGTGGAGTGAGTCTTTATTTTTAACCGAAACACGAAAATAATATGATCAATCAAATTTTAATTGGTAGTGAGTTTTGGAGTGGAGGGGAGTCTTTTAATGAATCTCAAATTCCCAGTTATGTGTGAGTCGCTCTGCTGCAGGTACAAAACGATAGTACTGAAGGGTTTAAGATTGACTAAATTGCATCTAAAGTGACCTAAAGGCCATCCAAATTGACAGGTTGTTGATGGGTGCCTAGAATAATTGACTGCTAAACTGCTTTTGTTATTCATCATTGCGAACTAGCCACGCATTTTGTCTGAAATTTTGAAAACCAAGTTATGCTATTACACACTTTTTTATTTTCTCTATATGCGTAATACAATAAAGGTGCGTTGTATTACGGAAGATAATTCGTAGGATTGACGTGGGGCAAAACTTACTTTAATGACGTTGTGTGAGGAGGACATAAAGTGAATGTGGCGTAGGGAGGAAGGAGCGATGAGGGAAGCAGCCACCACCAGTTTAATTAATTGAGATTGGGACAAACTGAGTGGCATGAGGAAAACGATGGATTCGTGGGAGTGAGTGAGTGTGGAATTAAAGGAACGAGACCTTCCTCATTCCTCGCAGGGGATGTAAGTTGTACTCGCCGCCTACGAAGACAAAGGAGAAGAAACGATCTCCGCACCCCCTAGTTTTAGTTTCATTTGTGGCGGAGCGAGGACTGCATGCCTTCACTCCCCACGTTCTATTCACTTGCATTCTCAACTGCCGACGATCAAGTCGCATCTTTGTTCAGTGCCTTCAGCACATCTTATCACCGGTTCAGATAACCGATTATTGTTAACCCCAGTTACCTACCCCCAAATAAAGTACTTGTTAAGGATCACTCGGTGTCCCCTTCGAACTTATTTGTGTAGCCTTGGGCTTATCGGGTTAGGAAGCATCACCACAACCACCAGCAGACCTTAGTCGACCACCATTGCGCTACCTTAGATTCTTAGTTGCACGGGCAATTACACAAGTCTTTGCGCCACCCGACCCCCTCCATAGAGAATTAATTTAGGAAGGGAAACTATTTTTTATCGCTTTATTTAACGGCAACTAATAAATTTATGTGCGTTCGTGTCCAGGAATTAATTTCACAGGATGGAAAACATTTTCCACGCTGGAAAATCTAGAAGTTTCCGCTCCCCTTCAATTTCTGAACAAGATTCTTGGGCAGCTCTTCTGAAATGTGAATCACTCCAACTCACTCAAACGAGTGGGAAGTCAGTTTAAATTACAGGAGATCTTTTTTTTAAATTGAGGGTGGGGACAAGGGGAGTCGGGACCGGGGATGTTTTCCTGGCCCCCAAAATAATGCAAACTCAGTCCTTAGTCCGTCTGTGTTTTCCTGTGTGTGGTTTTCTCGTTTCCGTCTATTTTGGGAGTGGAGAGGAAGTCTGCGGGGAGGAAGTCGCGACGAAACAGAATAAAACGGAGTCTGCCTTCTCAACTCCCAAATCACTCCTCAAAATGAAGTCGACGTTTCTGATCTTGTCGGTCGCCGTGCTCCTCCTTGCGGCTGTCCACTCCCCCCCAGGTCAGTTCCCTCGTCCCCTCATCCCCTGGGTAGTTAACGTAATTTCTTTTTGTGTTGCAGGGGCGGAGGGCGCGTCGACGCGGTGCTACTGGACACGCTGCAAGAGCGCCTACACCTACGAGTCCAAGTGCGGAGGTCGCTACCGCCAAGTGGGGAGTCTGCGCGACGGATGTCCGCGACACCAAGTCGCCTTTAAATGTTGCAATTAACTCCGTTGAACGTCATGGAAGTCAACTGACTCTTCCGACGTCAATTATTTATTGAATAAACACTCTGTTTGTGTACATTTATGGCATATATTTAACGCGTCTCCTATTTAAGGGAATCGGCCCTGATGAAGTTTTTATGAACTGATACTGCTTGAAATTATATTTTGTCTTCATTCAGCTTTAATTAAACAGCCAATAAAGTGCAATTTGAAGGTTTTGCAATTAATTAATTTCAAACAATTCACCATGAGATTACACTGAAAGCAGTGTCTCAATCTGTGCCACTAGTGGTGGGTCAAGATTAGCGGTTTGAGAATTTGATTGTCACCAACTCCTGGTAGTATAATTCATTTGCACCATTACTCACAACATTCAAAGATTTATAATGGTGTTTAATATTTAATATTAGTGTAACCAAGCATATTATTTTAAATTACTCAAAGATAGAATGTATTACATATTTTCATTAATATATCGCTAAATATTCCAACATTTTTTGTATTAAGTTTTTCCTAGCGGTAAATTTAATTGTGAGTTTGATCCAATAACTAATGTTCTTTGTCTGAAAATGTACAGAAGAGAAACTTGAGGGTTTAGAGAACATTTAAAATGTAAGAGCCCTTATTCTTGCTATAAATAAAATCATTGGATTTGGAGACATTTTCCGCATAATAGGAGCTACTTTAAAAATTAGGTGGAGGCGAATTTCAATGGAGACGCAAAATATCATAAATGGAGAAAAAATTCCTCTAAATAGGAGATGCGTTAAATATATGGCTACATTTATTCTTTGACGTCGTTGACGTATTCGAGGATGACGTCCCGGAAGAACGCCAAATTGGTCATCACTTTGGGGAGGGAGAAGTCGCAGAGACGGAAGGTTTGGGTGCCGCAGAGGGCGCGGCTGCCGTTGTCGTTGGAGAAGACGACTCCTCCTTCGATGAGAGTGTCGTCGCACGTGTTTCCTCCAGAGAACTTCTGCACGAAGCAGACGTCGCTGGGGGCCAGGGAGAAGGGGAAGCGACCGCGCACGCTCATTCTGCCGTAGCGCGAGTCGCAGGTTTCGCGCGGGAGGAGGTTCACGTCAAACTTGCGCAGTTCTTTGAGCGACTTTTGACGTGTCCAAGAGACTTCGTAGGCTGAGAAAGCTGCAAGAGAAATTGTGGGTTAGATTTAAAGGCTTTTTGTGGCGTTAGTTAAACGTTGAGCTACCGGAGTTGACGTTACGACGTTGAATGGGAAGTGCCGTGGCTCCAACGACATTTGTTTCGAGTTGAAGGACCGCAATGTTGTATTTATAGTAGGGATCATCGAGGAGAACGCGACCGAGGCCGCGTTGGAACTTGCGGACGAA
Source organism: Isotomurus maculatus (assembly GCA_034696585.1). NCBI lineage: Eukaryota > Metazoa > Arthropoda > Collembola > Entomobryomorpha > Isotomidae > Isotomurus > Isotomurus maculatus. Next base: position 7,311 of record JAQGAC010002121.1, read on the forward strand.
ACGTTCATTTAGTTTCTCTAGCTTTCGGTCGTTGCGTGGCGTGATGAGGCCGAGGGAACTAACGTTGTATTGACGTCCTCCGGCTATTCTGACGCTGAGGACTTCTTTGACATGGACGGTGTCGTTGTCGTACACATCGAAGACGCAGTGGGCTGCCGTCACGACGACGTTGGGGGAGATTAAAGTTCCTCCACATCTTTTGACGGTGTTACTGCCATTGGTGGAGAGGCTTTGAAGTTCCACCTGCGGAAGAGATGAGAAATGTTGACGTGGGCGTTGAGTTATGACAAGGGATGAGTTAAGCAGTGTTGTTAAAATCACACATCAGAGCAATAAATCACAGTTTGATTGGGATTTCTGTGATGTGGTGTCATTTAATTGGACTGTGATTTCCCCATACCGTAGCATTGATCACAGTCCCGGTCACTGTGTTTCCCACTGTGATTTACAGCAAATCAAACTTTTTTCATCACAGTGGGAAATCACAGTAACAACACTAGGGATGAAGAGGAGTTACCTGGTGAGATAGATCGACGGTTGTAGCCCTCTTTCCGTAGAGTGGGACGTCGTGGAATTCTGTCTATCCTGTGTTCTGTGGACCTGCGTAAGAATAGATTGACGTGGTGTCATTTTGATTCGACATGATTACATAAGTTGACGTTGACGCACCTGCAGTGGTATTAATCCAGGGAATGAAGTTTGAAACTTCTACGTAGACTGAGGGAAAGCAGTAAGCCTCATTGTTAAAGGTTGAGCATTCGCTGTTGGTTCCTCGGGAGAATGACGTCACTCCGCACAGAACTCCTCGTCCGTTGGCGTCACGGCAAATTGCAGGGCCTCCAGAGTCTCCTCCTTCGGCAACTGAACGTCAATGAGAATGAATCTTAGCATGCACACGACACTTTATTTGCCGTGATTCCAGAAACAGACCTTTTCCTCGTGAAGATCCCACGATTCCTCCGAGGCAAAGATGCTGCGTGCTGTAGTAAGTGCTGTCGTATTTCTTCTCACCCGTCACGTCAGGATGGACGACAACGTCGGTTTTCTGGAGATGGTCGCTGACGTCCCCATCGTCTGTCGTTCCCCACCCTACAATCACCGCCTTCTTCGCTCCTCCTGAATTAAATAAAGTTGACGTCTCTCTAATTGCTTTGACGTTATAAGTTGACGTACCTGTTGGATTGAAACCCAAGGGAGTGAACCTCAGCGCTTTGACGTTGTCGTTGAACGTTATCTTTCCGTCAATTTCGAGGAGAGCGATGTCGTTGTAGATGTGTTTGAATCCATCAGGCCGTTCCAGTTGGAGTGGGTCGAGAAGTTAAGCCGTCCAAAGGGAGGAGTAGCTTTCGTGGACGACAATTCTTTTGACGTGGTACGTGTTCTTTGGCGTAGCGGCAGATCCGATGTTCGTTCCCACGATGATATCCACCTGGTTTCCGTCAAATGGCGTGGAGAACCAAGTGACGTTGTTGGTAGCGTTACTCACGACGCAGTGACTGTATGAAGAAAAGATTGACGTGTATATTTAAAGGATTTTTGACGTTGAGATTGACGTTGACGTACGCTGCAGTGATGATCCAATTTTCGTTGTAGATTGTTCCTCCGCATTGATTAAGGAGGAAAGTTGCCGTTGCGCCAGATCCAACGCGCGGTTTGAGGTGGATGAGCACCTGGTGTGGAAACTCGTGAGGCTCTGCGCCATAGCCCGCCAACAGGATTCCTGTAACGGCAAAAACTGACGTGATTCTTTTATATTCTCACAATGCCCCGATTAACGTACCCTCTCCAGCGTCCTGCTGGCAGCAGACGTTGATCTCTCCCTCAGTGCCGTCCTCCAAGGAACAAGACTCCTGGTACGCGTTGACGTTGTGATCGAAAATAGGGTCGTCGTTATCATCCACGACGACACTCAGACACCCCGCGTTACTCAGAACGTCATCCTTCCTCTGACAGCGCGTGGGAAGAAATCCCGCACTCTCTGCAACGACAATGAAACAGGTTAAAGATGCTAGGAGGCGATTTGAGTTGACGTGGACGTCACCTCTGGTTTCACAGGCAATGAGGACTCTCTCTTTGTCATTGGGACACGACGCAGAAGTTCTCTGGACTAGTTTCTTGGTTCCGAGAACGTCAACGTTAGTTTGGCGTAGAGCTTCGCAGTGATTGTGTGGACGTGGGAGGAAGCAGCCGGGGATGGAGACTTTCTTTCCCCACGTCACTCCTCCGCAAAGGAGCAGGAGGAGGAGGAGGAGGAATGTGAGCGACTGGAGAAGTAGACGTGGAATAGCTGGAGACTCCAGGAAGGCGGAAGGGACGCTAAACACGAAGAACGAGTGCCTTCCTCAACTTAACTGGCTGTTAAACAGGTGAAGCGCACTCAGGAGGAACGGGAGCGTAGCAGACCAGAACGCAACTCACTCACACTCACTTCTCTCTTAATAAGCGTAAGCTCTGTTGCCTCTTAATTTATTTCACGCTTAAATTAACTGGGGATTTGTTGCATACTAAAATATTTAATTCATCTCGTGGATAATTAATATCCAAGTAGATCTGCAATTAAATACTTAATTTACATTCGTGCAAAGAAGCTGTAACTAAATACACAAGAAATAATTTGGTGTGTTGTGTGGAATATGTTTAATTTTTCGGTTTTAAGTAAATTCGGGCATTAGAAATAATAGGAATGGAAATCTGTTCATGTGGATGTTAAAGCTATTCAACGCTTCGGACTGCGGGTCGTTTCTTCCTTCATGCAGCAGGCTTTGTTAAAAGTTGATTTATTTAGTGGTACAAATTATGCATTTAACAAAGAAGCAAATGCTTCTGTAACTCTTCGCATCTCATTAACAGCATTTAAATTAACATTTCAGCACCCAACTTCTTGTAACATATCAGCAATACAAAATTTACCATTATTCAGTGTGTGTAAGTAGTGCAACAGGGTTTCGTGGTGAGTCTAACAGTGGATTCATTAAATTAATTCTTATTCAGGTGCTATTCCTTCCTTAGTACCACGATAGACTAGTCTTCCATGAGTAACACAAAGGTGTTGCATGAAGAGAGAGAATAAAGAAGCTTGAGATTAAATCAAATGTACTCTTAGAGTACATCAATCGTAACTAAATACATCGTCAAGTTTATTTGTTTATAGGAGGATACAATTTTGTAGCCCAACTGTTGTTGGCTTCATTCCTCTGTTACAATGTGCAGTGGTTTATTTATCTCATGGCTCAATGGTTCCTTCAAACTTACCTGTCGGTAAACATTCCAATACTCCTTGGGATTAAACCAAACATTAGGACGAAAGGATACCAGCGGAAGTATAATTAACACTGTTTCATAACAAAACATGTGCGTATAAATTATTCATTATCTTCATTTACTAGCTGCAATTTTATTCTCTTAAAGGCTGGTTTGACTATAAAATTTTATCTGGATTTTTGACAGAAAATTACACAAAAGGAGAAAACTTGATGTTGTATTTTACTTTGTGTCGGGGATTGTTTTAAACTTCAGTATGTTGCAAAGTTTAACCTCACGAGTAAACTTACCAGCAATGAAGTTTAAGTAACACATTAGAAAGAAATTAGAAACTGATTGAGATATTTTATGTGAATGAGGTAATATCCCCTGAGAAAATGTTGATTTTGTTTGGATCATTACACGACGTCAGTCACAATGAATATAATCAGATGGTAAACGAAAATGATTCTGGTTTGAAATCAAATAATTCAGGTGTCCGTAGAGTTACAGTTAACAACCACACCTGTAGATAATTACAGATTAAATTGTGGTAAGTTTCTAAGCGAGAGGAGGGATTTGGGGATTTCACTTGTTATGTATGAAGATCAAGTTTACTCGAGATGAGATGTGTGGTGTTTAATATTGGACGTGGACGGTTGAGAGTGAAGTGACGGAGGAGGAGG
>JAQGAC010002122.1:0-11236 GCA_034696585.1 Isotomurus maculatus
TCGTACAGTCATTCAAACGTGGAATGAAACCGTTCAAAGGGGATATGGATCTTTATCTTCAGAAGTTCCTGTTCACCTACCGAATCACCCCGCACGCAACTACAGGTGTAGCTCCCTGTGAACTACTCCAAGGAAGACGATTACGGAGCCTCCTGGAATTGGTTCGTCCAGCAGTGGAGGAGAATGTCGAAAAAGCGCAGCAGCGCCAGTGCACCTCCTACAACAAACGTGTCCGTAGCCGTGTCTTCTCTATTGGACAGCAAGTATGGGTGCAGACTCATTCGAAGAACGAAAAGAAGTGGAGTCTAGGAACAATCGTTCGTGCCCTTGGTCCAGTAACCTACGTGGTCTTGGTGAATGGCTCATCAATAAAACGCCATGTCGACCACATACTCGAAGCAACCATCAACCGTCATGCAGCAGACGTAGACGTGGACATAGAGACCCCTGAAGTCCAAGCTTCACCGCAGCGCTATGGTAGAGTGTCTCCTCGAGCGAGCCCTGCAGCAGAGGTTCCTCCAGCAGTTCCAATCATCCCTATCCCGATGCCTGAACTCATTGACTTGGACGACACTCAAGATCGATCAGCAGATATGACGATCGATCCGGATTCAGGCCTCCGACGGTCCAGACGTGTCCGGACGCAGACCAAGCATTATCGTCCCTAGGGGGGAAGGAAGTGTGGTGTCTTGTCATAGAGTGCTCTAGCGCCCAGTTCAAAGGACAGCATGCTTAAGTCCATGCTCTGATCTACAACCTTCAGTTGTCCTCTACTCTCCTCTTAATTGGCATTACTAATTACCCTCTTAATTGTAGTTAATAAAGTCTACTGCTACTTTGTGAATTACGACTCGTGTGTAGTCCTCTCATTCACCACAGAACACGACACTAATAAACATCCCGTGCAAGTGCACTGGGAGACCTGAGGTATGAGGTCCATTCGTTTTGTCACAAATGTATAGCTTCGACGCCACACAATGTGATGGCCTGTGTGAGTGCACTTAAATAGAGGAATTCACGTGAGTACGTTTACACTGCTAGGGCAAGGGCCTGGTGAGAGTAGTAGTAACATGACTGACAGTGAAGCTCTCATGTTGCATTCAGACCAGGTTCGGTAGGTTCGGTTGATGGACAGTTTGCTGGTTTTGAAGGTGGGTGACAAACTCCAGGTCTGCAGTCACTGATGAAACTGATGACGCGCGAATCTCAAAGAAATCTATTAGAAGTCAATGGCGAATATCAACCTGGGATTTTGAGTTCCGTGCAATTCTCGGGAAGAATTCCCATACCGAAAATTATCATACTATGCCATCCCAAAATTATCATGATACTGTGTGCCACAACTACATGATACGATATACCAGAAGTGTCGCTTTTTGGTATGGTTTCTCATGACCCCTGTATCATATTCTGTCATAACTTAGACATTATCATAGTAAAAATCGTCATGCTTAAGTACACCAAATATTATCATGTTCGGTCATCATAAAAAGGCGCATAATGAAGTATGAGTAAAATTAGCATGCTTACTTATGATAATAATTATTTCCAAAATAGTAGAAATTGGTATACTTGAATATGACATATTTTATCATCGTTCATTACTGACGCATTTTCACAGAATATAACTTAGAAATGTGGACTTTACAGCAATTACGGATTAATTCAGACGTAAAATCTTACCCCTTACTATCTAAATTGTATTACTAATTATAAATCATACAAGATAGATGATGGTAGGTAGTCGGAGACCCTGCAGACACAGACAACTTGGATGAGGCCCATGTCGCTTGCGTTGCGTCATATCACGAGGTCACTTGAAGAACCTAAATAAAAGTCAAAGGGGCTGTAAGACCGCAAATGTTTAGTGAATACGAAATTAATAGTCTACTCGGACTGGTCAAGATTAGTTACCGTATTAGCGAAGAAATCAGTAGAACAACTAGGAATGAGGACGGCTGAGACTCGTGGTTGCCGTAGACAAGCTAGCTTGTCTCTTGTAATTAGTCTAGAATCGACACGAAATCGGAGGCTTACAAATCTTACATTCCGATCTGAAAAAACAATCGATGATTGATTAAGTAATAGTTTTCAAAAGGTTTAATTATCAAAGCTTTTACACTTACAAGTTTCACCAGATGTTCCTTCATCCATTGAGTTGTGATTAGTCAGCTTTCGAGCAGCTGACGCTGGTAAGTCCACTCGGAGCGTCATCCACGTGTCGTCAGTCCTAGCGCAGCGTCATTAGTTACATTAGTTACATTCTTCAGTAATTGGTTCTCCTTGTTTTCTGCCATCTTAGTCTATCCTAGGTATAATAAACAAAAAATCTTAGGTTGCTCGCACATATATATATTAACTTAATTTTTACAAATTATAAGTACTTACCATATACGAGGATGATGATTGTAGCATGTCAGCAGTGTCGAATCAAGGTCAGCTTCAAACAGACTAGTCTGTTTTCTCTTTCAAAACGGTGTAGAAGGTAACTGCAATTAATTTTGGTTCACTTAAGTCGACTGAAGTGCAAGATGTAGTGGGAGAGTTAGTTGCAGTCAGAAAAGCTAACGGATGAAAATAATAATGTAACGGTCATCTGCTACTGTGTGACATACGATATCATGACACACTATGATAGGAAAGAGCCACCACCGCTCATCGCAGTGTTTAGCACAGTCATCGCAGGGTTTAGTACGATCACGTGGTTTTGCGGAGGCGTGGCTATCACACAGTATCATGATAATTTGTGCATTTGATGATAATTTTCGGTATGGGTTGGGGAATTTATAAGTCGGAGGAAAGCTCGTCGTCAAACGCAGCATTGAGACACTGCAATTTTGCTAAGGAGAACCGCTTGGATACTTGTGTGGGTGTTTTCGGGAGACGATTCGGTTGAGGATTGTGCCAAATGCAGAATGCCATGAATTAAGGGTGAATAAAGCACAGTCAAAGCCTGTGCGGGACTCGTGATTGGCATGGAACACGAGGAGGTAGACATTTATGACAGCGGAAGTGTGGAAGGCAGCGCAGCACAGAGAACCTGGTGTAGTTTTCATGTTGCATATGGGGCGGGTGGTGAGAATGGGGCGGAGCTTGTTTTATGAAGGGTACCATGGTGATAGTGGTGGATTTAAGTTGGGCGGGAGAATGCGGAGGAGATGTTTGGAAATAGGTTTATATTTTTCTCCGCCTGCGACCGCATGGCAGATTTTCCATGCTATGGATGATAGCTACTCAACTGTAGTCTCTGGCAACCTTTAGATCTAGCGACCAACAAACATTCATCATTCATCAATCTCTGTTAACCGACAGCATGGTCTCCCTGTGGTTCTAATTCCAATTGATCGTTAATTAGAATCTGTAATTTAGATGACAAGGGCCGGGTGGTTGGCGCTGGGAGGAGCCATCCTCTTCTGTCTGGTCAAACTGGGAGCAACGAACCCACCGACACCAACTGCCGATGAGTTCTTCAAATTTTGGAATTGGAAAGTATCCACGTGGGATTTCATCATCTTTGGGAACGGAGCTATCGGTGACAATTGCAGTGTGGAATCCCCTGAGAATGCAACGCGGGCACTGTTGCAGTTGCGAGAATTCATGGCGTTGAGTCTGGAGGAGTTCCTAAAGCAGTACGGAAACGTCAGTGAATTATACTACGTCACTCATACTTTCATCGATGGAGCCTTTACTGCATGTTCGTTGGCAGATGAAGCTGTTTGCGTGGAAGAAATCTGTATGGCCTGTGGTAGCCGAAATGAAGACGACGCATATGCCAAGACGATTTGTGAAGAGGCGGCCACGCTGAAGCAGATGAAGAAGACGCAGTTGACGTTAGCGGTGGAGGAGGTGCGAGAGTTGGTGGGGAAGGCGGAGGAGATTTTCGCGGGTGGGGTGAAGGAAGAAGGCGGGAGATGCAATGTAACCGCGCTGGAGCAGCAGGATGTTGCGATGGAGGTGTGGAGGTTGCTGTCGTTAACGGAAGACGAGTACATCGAGAGAAAACCGAGGAACCGCAAGTTTTTGGATGCGATGAGAAGAATGGAAGAAGACGGCGGGAAGTTGTGTTGTATGAAGAGTTACTTGGTGTGCGTCGAGAATAAGTGCTTCAATTGCCGGGGCACGACAGGTTTGCCGACTTGTAGTGCTATCAACGGGATTCCAAAGAAGAAGTTTGGAGGTGGGGGGACAACGGAGAAGCCAGTGAAAGGAGGAGGGAGTAGCAGACGTCAGTGGCAGTGTTGGACTGGATTATCTTGTGTAGCATTCGTCCTGCCCACATTTCTGGGATTTTCCTTCTAAAATTTTTGTGGTTTGAGGCACTGTTTATATACTGGGTGTACAAAAATTGGTAGTATTTTGTAGTCATGATTGAACTAAATTTTAGGCTATAACATTTGTGTGTGTGTTGTTTGTAAATGGAACTATCGGTGCAAATTGGGTGTTAAGGGTGATAGAGGGGGTCAAACGGTGTGTCCTTCACTGGCATTTCCACACTCCTTCAGAAGCTACTCCAGACTCATTCCCATTAATTGTCTATTCTCAGCTGTTGGAGTTTTTGGAACACCGTCCTCGTGTAATCTGAGAAAAGTAGCAATTACGACGCAGGTGGAACGCTATAAAGATAACTTATCTCTACAGCGTTCCTTACTTCCGCTGTCATAAATGTCGACCTCCTCGTGTTCCATGCCAATCACGAGTCTCCGAAAGGCTTTGATTTTGCTTTACTCAACCTTATTTCATAGCATTCTGCATTTGGCACAATATCCAAAACCCAATCGTCTCCCGAACACACCCTCACAAGTACCCAAGCGGTTCTCCTACGCAAAGTAGCAGTCTCTCAATGCTGCGCTCGACGACCAGCTTTTTTCCGACTTTCGAAATGCACTGCATCTTCTCCACTCAACCATTCTGCATCTTCAAGAAGAAACATGGGATTAAAGTGCGTTCTTGCGGTAACTGCAAAACGGCGGAAACGTAGCGGATGGATGTTTAAAAATAACTTCAACATCCCCCGACAGACTCGCTCGGGCGTTTATTGTAAGAGTCTAAAGAACGCGAATGAGACGACGGCTGGAGGTAACGACTCAATGAACGGAGGCGCTTCATGCGGTGGGATGATGCAACAGCGGTGGTCGAAGATCACAGGTGTGGCTAGTCTCTCAGCATAGTAGCTGAAGTGTGGAAGGGAGCACAGCAAGAAACCGGTGCTGTTATGGTTCCTTCATAGATGCGTTGCCGCTGCAGTGCTGGTGTGAGTGGTCTGCTCAGTTGGTGTTTGAGGGGAGGCGAGTTTGTAGGAGAAGGCGCACTCAATGAGAGACTCGTACGTGAAGATTGCGCAATGTGGGAAATGCGACGGTGAAGCTCTCATGTAGCATTACAACATACGCAGGATAGGATACTGCTAAAGTTCCACAGCTTTTCAAGAAAACATTCACTGCATCCGATTCGGTTGCACACCATTTTTCCTGAACTTAGACGCAACAGATAAAGCCATTAACAGTGCGCTACGAAGGAGCTGTATAACAATTGCTCACAAGTCCTCCAAATCAAAGTTGTATCTGTAATCTGCTAGCTGCAACTTACTCTCGGTAGAAGCTTTAGAAAAGACAAATCAGACAACAGGAAGATAGGGTAGCCGATAAAATCGTGTGTTTTTACACGTGACTTTTTGGTCCGGTGGTTAAGTCTTAGCTTGTGATCCAGGCGATCCGAGTTCGATCCTAGCTTTCCTGGTGGAAAACTTTTTGCACATGAATTTTTCAACGAAACCTCGTATACGCACGCATGGAGTAATTTTTGTGCCAAATAATTATTGTATGAAATAGGTGTGACCCCAAAAACAACAAAAAAACCCGAATTAAAATTGCTGCAATAAAATTTATTTCGGGTTTTTTGTTGTTTTTGGGGTCTTAATTATGTATAACCTTTAGAACTTATTTTTAGTCGGCTTCATTCTGTAGCCTAGAGGTGAGCTTTTGACCCAAAAGCTGAAACCCAACCTGCCCGAACCCGAAATTTTGGCTTTAAGCAAAAGCACGACTGGCCCGAACCCGAAATTATTTGGCTGTCAGAAACCCAACCCGAACCCGAAAGCACAACCTGAGTCCTAACTCCTAACTAATTTACATTTAGTTAAAAGAAGTATAGAGTAACGACAAAAACCAATACAGCGGCAGCTTGAGATTTGAATTTAAGTAGATTAAAGGTACGTGTTGTTTTGTGCGTGTGGACCTCCATGTTTTCCGGTATTATTCTTTAAGTGTGTAAAGTAAGACTCTTCAAACTCTCTAAATCGACAGGATTTTGCAATGTTTTTGTATATACTTCTACTCATTAGAGATAAAAGCTTCGAAATTGCAAAGAAGAAAGACAATACCACGGACGTTAGCGTTAATGTGTTACAATTATGAATTACTTAATTTTGCCAATTAAGTTGCAGAACGGGGATTGGGGCGATTCAGCTACTTCGCAATTCACACAAATGTAGCTGGCGCCACTCGCTGGCTTAAAAACGAGGGTAAACTTGCCAGCTACGCTACCAGAGATGACTCAAGTTACCAATTCAGCCCAACAACGAGAAATCCAGCAAAGCATGCATGTTCGTTCCTCAGTTCCGAGAATATACATAGATTTGGAAAGTAGTTCATCTTGGAGACGGAATCAGCCACCTTCAAGAGATGATCACTGCAGTATGAAGGTTGCAATGACTCAATACTGCATAAAAATTACACTAATCTAAACCTGCAAAGATGCGAGCTAATAAGACAAGGTGACATAACTGCAAGTGCAACTTCATTAACGTGTTGGAGTCTGTTTTTAAAGCAGGAGTATAGACATATATAGACAAGCATTTCATTCGATCTACAAGGATTTTGAAAAAATTATGAACGGATTGCTCGAATTACAGTCTGGTATTCTATTTTCAAAACCATAAAAATATAAAGTTGCATTGCAGTAAATCAGAATGCTTCTATCTTGCAACACGATATAATTTCCAAGACATTGCACCACTGACAAATGATGTTAGCTTAGTTCATCAACCCAAATCCCAGGAGTTTCATGCATACAACATTATATGTGCGTTAAGTATATTGGAGAAAAGCAATAAAATGGTGTTCATGCAATTTATTTTCTAAACAAGCATTTCCAACTTCCGAATCTTTCAAAGGGAGACTGACAGCCTTGGTTTACAGATTTATGATCCCGGTGACAACTTCATTGAGAAGTCGCCATCAGAAAAAGTTGGCTTTTTTAAACTTCAAAGGTCACGAACTGTATAACGATTCCATAAAGGATAAGCTCGGGGCTTCCAAATTAGCGCTGCAATATTGTGGAGGTTGTTTGCCTTAAACCAAAATTGTTCTCTATAACTACGCTTTGTAACATTTGTTTTTCGACTAGCAATGCTTTTTGTGATCATTTTTTTCATACACAAAGAGTTAAAATCTCAGCCAGAGGAACACCGAACAGTTTGAAACGGGACCTGACACACGAAATAATCTTGTCGTTGTTGTTTTTTCACATTAAAACTGATTAAATATTGCAGAAATCAACTGCTAAGAACTGCAGAAGTCGTAGAAAAAACCTAAGCAAGAAACAGCATTCATAAGAAGACAGACGTATAAAGGCAAATAGGACATAGTGTAACCATAGCATGATGTGATCATGCTATGATCACGCGGTAGCCTGCTTGGCTGTGTTAAAAGTTGCTTAAGATAATAAAGTTGAAAAAATAACGGAACCCGAATTGGTATTTTTCAAACTGCTACAGCAGACTGTAGAATTTAAGGAAGTAACGCTCTTTCAGTTTTTGTTGGAAGCTTTCCAACTAATTATCAGGGTATACCCGTCATCCTGGACCACTCAAGGTTCTTATTTGTGTAAAATGCATTCCGTAAAAAAACGAAAATACAGAAAAGCATTGTGACGATAATACTACTGTAGTTGAGACAGGATATGAAAATTTAAGGAAGCCCTACTCATTAAAGGATTTGACATATCATATCCGTTAATGTTAATGATAATAAACCGATAATTCTATGAAATTATCATTAGAATCAGTCAGATTCCCATAGTTATAGAGGCTAAAAATGTGAATGTGACAACCCACTTAATTACATTCTGCCATAGAATGGCAGAATTTGATACGAAGACCGACCAGGAACTCTCCTTTGGCCTCGAGACAAGAATGTGTTGTTTGTAGAAACCGCAGGAAAAATTAGAATTTTTTTTCTATTTTCAGCACAATCCCTACACGTCGCGAAGGTATTTTGATTCCCAGTAATTGAAATTATCCTGTTGTTTCATCCGGAAGGAATTAAAGTTAAGAATATAAAAAGAAATTGCAACTTTTTAAATTTTTCAATAGGTAGTCTAAATACCAGTTTTGTAAAAACTTATGGATATGACACACTTTGCAGCAGGAAAGGCAAAATTGAAGGAGAATAAGGAGAGCTTACAGAAGAAAAGCAAATCGAATGAAGTTGATCTGAAATGTACCATAATAGTGTAGCTAAGATAATCTAATTCTACTCAAATGAACCAATCCATATAAATGTTAAGTTTGATTAAAGTGTTGATCTTCGTTTTGTGACATGGCGTATATGTATACGGACCAAAAGTTAACAAAAGAGACATTGAAATGAGGACGTTAATCCAAATGTTTACCTGTACAGACGTTAAGTATGAATCGGGTTGATTCATTTTGAAACGAGAGGATGTAACCATAGCATGAGGTGATAATGCAATGATCACGCCGTGAGTTTCGTGGCAAGCGTGAGAAAGGTTGTTGCTGGGGAAAACACCAACAACAGGTTAAAAAGGGACACACAGAATGCATATATAGAGGAGACAAAGTTTAATAAAGGCAATTTGATATTGGGATCACACCGATCTACACTGCTCATCATTGGCACACCCAACCTTATTGAAACAACAGTACAAACAGGATGCTTATTACTTATTTATTTACTACTAATTGCAGCCTGTTAAGAAATTTCCCTTTGGAGGGGATATGTGAATGTGAAGGTGGTGTTGTGATGTGCACCATGGATAGAACACATCTTAGCGGTGTATGTGAGACAAATACTACGCAGGATGTAACGGAGTTTTCGCTTGACCGGCATCTTAGGATCCACATCGCCGATTAAATCAACCATCGAGCGAACCTACTGCTCAGGGGGTTCTCTAGATGGTTCTTGGTTACAGGAATTTTTAAGTCATTAATCAGATCCACACAAGCAAGAGGATGAGCAGCAGGACGAAAGGCCAAGTAATGAAGAAGCCGAGACGAAAGGCCTAGTAAGAGGTGCCCCAAAGATAATTCGGATGTTAGATCAACCTGACATCGTCAGTCCACGAATTAGAAACCACAGCGAGCTGAAATGTACTTGTAAGGGTCCTCATCCGGTGAACTAGTAAACACAATAGGGTAACAGCAATCTCAGTTGGCTTGGGAACGGCCACTAGGAGAGCACGAGAAAGAAGCGAGAATGGATATGAGAGACCTACACACATGATATATTAGGTGGTGAAGTCCAAGGGGTTTTTCAGTAGGGGGTCAGCGTTTTGTGTGACCTTAGGAATGGAAAGTATGTTGGAAGAGATTTTGGGAGCTGAATTTTTTATTCGCTAAATTGAAGTAAAACAAGAGGTTTATTTGGAGGATCAGCAGGATTTAAAACTTAATTTTTCCAAATACGGAGCTCAAAACTTCTGTTAAAAAAATTTGTTTGGTCAAAAACTCGTAGAAAGGTCAAAACGGTAGTGCGTGCGTCAATTCATTTAAACTCGCAGCTCTTTCAGCTAAAAAATATGAACAAGTGCACCGTCAATTCACACAAAAAGGTGTCATAATTGTCAATCGGCATCTGTCGAAATTTACAGAACAATGTTCCACCGCACAGACAGATAAGAAGAAAAACGATCATTCCAATTAGCATAATCACCATCTGCAACCATTTGTCCATAAAGCTGAATGGATTATACGAGCTGGAGTGCCTGCCTACTCCTCTCATAATCTTGTCCATACTATTAGGTTCTGCGGAAAGGTCAAAAGAACAAGGATGTGTTCTATTTTTGGAAACTGAATTCATAAGAGAATGTTCTAAAGAATAAAACAAGCACCGCAGCTAATAAAAAACCCAGTAGGATGACGCTAATCATAATGTGCTTGTGGGTTCTCTTTCCGATTTTCCTTTTTCAGGAATTCACAAACATTTAAACAGAGATATCTTTGTGAAAATTTACAACCCCGACCACCTACTGTTTTCATAATGCGAGGGTCGTTTGCGGCGTTTACTTTTACTACTACAGGCTTGTCTTTGGTCGCTTTGGGAGGTCGCTATTTCAGCCACTTCTTTTTGCCTTAGAATTTTTAAAATTTTTGACCTAAGGCTCACGATTGACAATCGCAGATTCCATTCGTTCCGCATCATGAAGCGGTTTGTTTGAAAGGTACTATATTCGACTATTATCTTAGTTTGCTTTACCAGTTTTATCTTAGTTGGCTTTACCAGTTTTATCTTAGCTTGCCTCTGATGGTTAGTGAGGGTTCTCACTGTGACAGGAAGTGTTGATTGGTTTTTCATATTAAGTTTGTTGTTGTAAAAATACTCGGTAGTCGTCAGTGACTGCTGGGTTGAAGTTCTTGCACAGCTTTTTTGGGAGGTCGTGGGCGTTATTAACGTCACTTGCGAGTTGTGACTGCAATATTTACCATCACAAACATCGTAAATGATTCGTTTCTCAATTTTAAATTTGAAAAAGGTCAGAACAATCAGGTTTGATTGTTTTACTACAGCATATTCTACACAATTGTTTGTGATTATTACGGCTAAGGATTAGGACAGACGTTTCCTTACCATCCACCATGTTCTTACGTATACTCGGTCGATTTTGCTTTTAGTTGGCAAGTTTGCAAAATAATATAGGTGGCCATGAAAACAACAAAAGCATGGGATGTGGGGACGCCAGGATAAGTCACAAGACAAGTGACAATGTTATTAATGTATTTTTGCATCCGCCCCTGAAATCTGTCTACGCCCCTTTAGATTGTGTGGTACATGCCATTAGCATGGTATTGAAAATGTGTAAAAAGTACTTTCTTTGCAGATTTTTGTAGCAACCCCTATAACAGCTAGAGATCTGTAAATTGGCATAGTTATAGTTAATTGGTTGTAAATTAGTATGGTAACAATAATTAGTTGAAATTATTGTTATTTAGTATAATTAT